>OX463867.1:7807636-7985723 GCA_949825065.1 Odontocerum albicorne
AAAAATATTATAAAATAAATACAGTGGAACGTTAGTTCTTACACGTGTCTCTCATCTTGAACAATTCGATTTTCGAACATATTGTTTTAATACGGTTCTCCAACATAATTTGGTTCACAAACATACATTTGATCGACAATACCATGTCTCACTTTAGAAATTTCATTGGATAGGTATTTAGTGAGACAGAAAAGAGAAAGAACCTCCAGGAAGACAGCCATCTGACGTTTTTATGCAAGGCTACTCTCCAAATAATACCATCTCTTTCCAAATAATAACATTGCGCAAGACGAGACATATAAATGAAGAGTTTGTTTGGGACATTTTGTTGGAACATGGCCTAATGAATATGTATGTTGTCTCACCTGGTCTATCCTTCCTCAGAGCCAGAAAGTATTCCCTCATGAGGTCTTCAGTGGAGGATTTCATTGTGACCTTCCAGTTTCCGATCTCTCGAAAGAGTTCCTTGAGCTCTGCGGCATTTGGAATAGCAGGGTCTTCGGGTTCCCTGAACTCAGGGTTCACCGCTTTTTCCAACATATAATTGGCTACATTATCTACATCATCGTCGTTTGCCGGAAATACTATTCCGAAGAGACTGGAAAAGATTACATTTTTTTATTAACATATACACCGTCACTGGTGCTCTCTCCTCTCTGCCTACCGCCACAGGGAGGTACCTCAATAGCAAAACTAATACCCTAAATATCTCAATAGCAAAATTCATCAATTTGCTCAAATCTTTCATTACCCTCCCCCCCCCCCCCCATCCCCCAATATAGAGCATTTACTTCCTTTCCTTTCACACTTTTCTATCACCGTGACTTTTGATTTTGCAACATTCATTCTCAGATCTTTCCCGTTACATCTCTCATACAATTTACTCTGCAATTCATCCTCATTCTCCACTAACATTACCATGTCATCAGCATATGTTACATCAATCCACATACATTCCCGTCCGATACTTGTATGCCACCCACCTCTGTAGTTCCTTCACACACGAATCTATGTAAATATTAAATCATAACACGTCAGGGTATCATAACACGTCCTTGCTTTGCCAATTTCGTAATATTTAAGCACTCACTCAATCAACAATTAATAGAAGTGATTATTATTATAAATTCTTCTGTTCTCTCAATTCTGCCTTCTTTCATACATTGACACTCCACAAATGTTCCGTATTGCACGCATCTCCGCAGCATTAGTCTTGAGCATTTATTATTCGATATAATCATACTTGTTTAAGATCCTCAATTGGTTGGCGTCCTTGTTTCTGCTTGGTTTTTCCCAGTATGTCCACACAGCTGATTTCAGAGGCAGACAATCACCTTTGTCACTGTCCATCTTCACTCTGCCCGAAGACACAGCTGTGGAGATCAAAACACATTATTAATCACTTCCACTCTCTCCATGGTGATGTTACAGAACAGCTCCACAGAGCTGCTGTCATATATGAACTGATGGTGTACAATTACAGAAGCCTCTAAACAAGAAAGCAAGAGTCTGCAAATACGAGGGTCAGCCAGAAAGTAAGGTTACATCATTTATGTAGGATCGAAAAATGCTTGTATTTAATTGAAATTCACAGGATACTTCACAAATATATTAAACTATTTTTCAACGTAATCGCCGTCGAGATCGAGACATTTCTGTTGTCGGGGCACCAGCTTTTGTATGCCAGTGTCATAGGCCTCCTGATCGTTGGGAAATTGTTGGGGTGTAGTGACACACCCACGTCTCATTCCCCGTCACGATAGAGTCCAGAAAAACTTCTCCCTCCTGTGCAAAACGATCCAAAAATTCACGCGCGGCGGTCACGCGATTTTGACGGTGCTCCAGTGTGAGCATTCTGGGCACCCATCTCTCACACAACTTCTTGTAACCAAGTTTTTCTGACACAATATCACCAAGGAGACTTCGAGAAATGTCAGGAAATTCTTCGTGAAGGTCGTCAAGCGTCACACGGCGGTCATTTCGCACTTGTTCTTCAATTTTTTGCACAAATTCGTCAGAAATCACTGCCTTGCCTCGTCGTATCAGTACGGCCTTCTCTGAACAACCTAACCCACTTCGTGACATGTTGTCAACTCATCACATCACTACTATAAACTTCCACGAGCTTCCGATGAATATTCGCGGCGGTATTGTTCTGCAAAGTCAAAAAACGGATCGTATTAAACGGGAGGGGGCGGGAGCGCGGGACGACCTCTCCATCGGAAGAATTTACTGTGACTGAACAAAATGGCCGAAAAAGACGCGGGACCAAACAAACTGACCGTTAGGTTCCCCCATACACGCCAGGTGCGCCAACTTCGAAACAAAAAAATTCTCCCGGCCTCAGGAGCCCTTGTAACCTTACTTTCTGGATGACCCTCATACTAAAAATTCTGCATTTTAACACAACAACCCATGGACAATAAGGAAATAAGACCTCCGCCACTATTTATTTCTCAATGTGTAACAACATTCCCACAGATCCAGCAATGTCCCGAGAAAGGGGAAATTCCTTCAGTGTGTATTTGAGCTTTAAAATAGTAAATGACTTCAACTTATCTGGTAATGCATTATAAATCCTAGGTACTAAATAAATATGATGCCTTTGGCCAAAAAAAGTGTTCATTCTTTGAACACTAAGTATATTTCCTCTACTATTGTGTTCCTGGTCTGATAAATGTGGTCAAGTGTCCCTATGAGCTCCAGAAGGAGGGAGGAGACAACCTCAGCGAGCAGCGGCGAGATTCTTGGAAGTTCGTGTTCCTCTGATGATGAGGTGAAAGCCTTGAAACCAGTAGGATTATACCGTTACAAAAAGTGGAATAAACGGTGTTTGATAAAACAAATTACAATGTCTTTAAACCTCTACAATGTTAATGCCTTAACTATAAACAATATACCTTGAGGAACCCCGAAATGGACACTACAGTCAGTAAGTGGTATTTGTGTGATCTATCCTGACTTTATAGATCTTCCGATATGTGATGATAACACATTCGGTTTTAGGTGTAGCGTATTGTATTTTATTATAACAATTATAAAACAAAGCATTACATATCAACATTTTGTATAAAAAAATCTTAGGATACATACGAGGGTGGTCCGATAAGTACTTAGCCTACAAAAGAATAACAAAATTTTTGGAAAAGTGTCGATTTATTTCTCAACGTAATCTCCTTTGAGTTCGATACGCTTTACCCAGCGATGCTCCAACTTCTTTAACCCGTCTGAAAAATACGTTTTCTGGAGGTCTGCAAAGTAGGCCTCCGTGGCGGCGATAACCTCCTCATTCGACTCAAATTTCTGCCCGGTGAGTGACTTTTTCAAATTTGGAAACAAAAAGAAGTCGCACGGGGCCAAATCCGGAAAATACGGTGGATGGGACAGCAGTTTGTAGCCTAATTCTACCAATTTGGCTGTGGCGACGGCGGAGGTGTGAGTCGGTGCGTTGTCATGATGGAAGAGCACTTTTTTCTTCGCCAAATGGGGCCGTTTTTTCTTCAATTCGGCGTCGAATCGGCCTAATAATTCGGCATAGTAGAGCCCTGTGACCGTTTTGCCCTTCTCCAGGAAGTCGATGTAGATCACACCTTTTGAATCCCAGAAAACGGTGGCCATCACCTTTCCGGCCGATAGGACAGTCTTCGCCTTCTTCGGAGCACGTTCGCCGGGTGAAGTCCACTGTTTCGACTGTTCCTCGGTCTCGGGTGTGTACCAGTGTATCCATGTTTCGTCGACGGTCACGAAACCACGAAGAAACTCCTTCGGATTGCGCTTAAACATCGTCAAACACTGCTCTGAAGTGGTCTCACGGTTGCGCTTGTTGTCCGGAGTGAGCAAACGCGGCACCCATCGCGCCGACTGCTTTCTCATGCCCAATACTTCATGCAGGATATGACCCACGCGGTCTTTTGAGATGCCTACCGGGCACATTACCTTGACCAGTTGGCTTTCACCTTATGCCTAAACGAGTCTGCTTTAACTGTGCAAGGGGGCGCAGATTTTGTGTCTGACACAAAAGACCCTCGCTATGCCACTGTGTGTAGATGAGATAATACTCGTAAGTATGGAGGTCCGTCTCACAAAACAGACATAGCATACTTTTTGTACGTAAGGAAGGACTTAAGATATGAATACTTTGACGTACCAGACAACAGTACAGAACACCTTTGAGTGTTGTTATGCAGGGCCCAGTTTCCAAGGAGGCAGACACCTCCCCTAGCCAGGGCGAGCACTCCCCCTTCCATGCTTCCATCCTTTCTACGTTCCCCCGCTATCATTGAGCCTGGACGGCCATATGCAACTCTAAAACAAAGTATATGGAATCAATATTATTTATAATGAAGGCTGTGCAGGTTTTAATATTAAAAGGACTATTTATATAGCGCTGTTTAGAGAACAGCCTCTCCTCAAGGGTGCTTTAACTCGGTACTCGAACCCACTATTATTGACAGATTAAATATATTACAAAATAAATTTAATATATGTATAAGTTGAGTGTAAAGATAGGAAGATGGATAGTGGCTGTGTCCATTAGATTAGGCACCCCCCTGCATCTGCATATTTACAGAAAAACATATTTGGTAAGAGAACTGCAGTAAACTTACCTTTGTATAGATCTTCCGATATGTGATAGTAACACATTCAGCTTTAGGATCAAGGGAGTCGTGAGAGAAGGGCGGGGTAGTCAAGGGGTATGTAGCTGTACATGAAGCCAATCGTATGCAGCAATTTGGTTACACGTGAGCCTATTCGAACTTCTTAATTTAATATAACCTTATGTAAACTCGACATAAACTAGACCAAATCTAACCGCACATAATCTGATCAAACTCAATCTCGCATAAACCTTAAAAAAAACACGTAAGAAAAGGTTCCTATACAGACATGCTCATAATTATAAAAGGACAATTTATATTCTCGTAGTTCCATTTGCCCTCCAACTCGAGACTGGAGCACACTCCAATAAATGTATATCAGTTGATTATAAGGTTAGGAAGCCGGTGAGTGCAGCCGCACTCAGATTAGGTACTTCCCCTCCCCGCATCTGCACATGTTTGAGAAAACATATTCGGTAAGAAAACTTACCGAGGGAAGAAGAATTAAATACAAATAAACCTTTGTTGATCTTTCCATGTGTGATAGTAACACATCCAGTGTTACTATCACATGTAGTGTAGTGTAACACTACACATGTAGTGTTCATCTATAATCATTCATTCTGATAAATCTCCCCAAAAGTATCTTCAATTGCTTCCTAAAGTTGCACTCACCACACATGTCTCTACATAATGGTAGACAAATCCACGCCACAACCGACAACGGTAAAAGCCCTGTCATTATACCCCAACCTGTTGGATCGATTCGGACCAATAAGTTCGAGATGAAGACGAAATCAACCTCAAAGTTATACTCTCTCAAGAGACATCTGTCGGATATAGATTCAAAAGATTCTCTTTCATGGGCCTCGTAGTTGAGGATATCCTCGGCCATTCCAACATCAATTCAGTTGGAAAAGGAAGCTGTACCGCGGAGTTTTTTTCCTCCTTTCCAGCAAACTCCCCGGTCAGACCGCTGTACCGGATCCGATGGCACACCGAAGTGAGATGATCGGAGTACATCGCAATGCTTTTTTGAAAAAATAGATATAACCGTGGTCATAGGTATTCTTACATCCCTTATAGGCGGAATAAATGCTATAGAGCCTGTGTTATTCAGAAGAATTATGAATCAATTTTTGGTGAACAACAGTCGATATGTTTATTTATATATTGACAACTTCATTGTTAAATAATCTGGCGGGCTTATTACCAGGTGGCAATTTTTTCCAACCAACCAGACAAAAGTACTCGTTCGAGGAGTTGTGAGGTGTCCAGCACTACTACAAAGATTAGCGTTAAATGTTCCTAACAACTACACTAGACTGCGCCGGCAAGAACTGTTCTCAATAACATACGCAAGAACGGGTCTTCCAGCCGCTATGCCTGTTGGAAGCGCCTTATCTCTTCTGAACGGGACTGCTTCGGATATAGACATATTTCATATCACATTACCAAAAGCAAAAGTAAATTTTCTTCTAAGATTGAGGGCGTTAGAAAGCACTCATCAACATACCTAAATGACTGTGAATATATGTGTATAATATGTTTGTGTGTATATACTCGTTTGTATGCATATACTATACATTATTTTTTATTTTATATAATTTTTTAACTTTTTTTTTTTTTTTCTTCTTTTTTAATGTCTTGTATTTTTCAAAGTAATTGGGCTAAGCCTGTTTTGAAAAAAATAATAAATAAAAAAAAGTAAATGAAGGAAGTTACATGGTAGCAAAAAATATTCAAATGTTTATTCGCCCTTACAAAATTTCTGAACAATATAAAAGTAAGATATCATCAATGAATTTAAAATGAAGGGATGGTGGAGAGGAAAGGGAAATCTGGAATGGAATTGTTATATCACTGATAATCTCTTTAAAGCATTCTAATGACGGGAGCTAGTCTAACATTGGTTGGCAACTGATTCCAGAGTCTCACTGCATGGACAGTAAAGTGCGACATAAATAAGAGCGGTGAACTAGGAAAGCCAATAACCAATCTCTGTTTGAATGTAGAGCAAGCAAGTCCATGATCGGAAAGACATTGAATATTTTCGGCTTAGTTAGAGGGGGCGGCGGGACAGTAGAAGATATTATACAATAGACACAGTATGTGAATTTTGCGTCTATTTCTCACATTCTATGTTATTATTTATGTTAAAATATTTAATCAAAATTATTCTTGATCTGCATACCCACCTTCTGGCGTATTGCGAAGTTATTTCCATGAGCTCATTCGTGTTGGTAAAATCACTTCCCAATGCGATGACGGACAGTGGAGATGTTTCTTCATCTTCCTGAAAGTAATCAAGAGTATTTATACAGGGTGTGAGTAACTGTTCTGTCTTTTATATTTGTAGACTTGGATCTGCTTCTGGCACGAATGCGTTCATTACGATTCTCTGAATCGATCATTGTTAAGTTTTCGAGTTATTTAAGATGAAGGCAACAATCCTGCAAATACCAGGAGCGTATACGAGGGTTGCTACTTAAGTGTTGAGACAGACAAGTAAAAACAAATATTTATCATCGAAAATGGCTTTATTGTTTTTCAAAATACTCTCCATGAAGATCAATACACTTTTGCATGCGTTTGAACCAATTTTCGAAGCACTTTTTCCACTCCGAATGAGGTAACTTCAAAACATGCGTTTTGAACGCATCAACCGTTTCTTCAGGCGTTGAAAAACGTTGACCTCGCAATTTATTTTTGATGTTCGGGAATAAAAAGAAGTCATTGGGTGCTAAATCAGGGCTGTACGGCGGATCAATTCGATTGTTTTGAGGCTCAAAAAGTCACTTGTTTGAGCTGATGTGCGAACTCGCATTGTCGTGGTGGAGAATGATCCGTCTTCGGTGGTTGGTTTTCCTCATTTCTCCGAACACTTCTGGCAAACAAATGGTCGTGTACCATTCAGAATTGACCGTACAACGTGGCCCGGGATGGTGCTTCATCACCAAAAGTCGAAGCGAGTTGATTGGCACACTGTTGTTGAGTTAGTCCACGTCGAAAATCATAAAAAAATATCTTGGCACGAAAATGCTCACGATTTAATTCCATTTTTGGCCGAGATGAATTTTTCAAGTCACCGTAAACAACACAAATAGCACTCATATGACAAAACTTCCTGAGCATGTATACCATTAAAAGCGTCAAACTTTATGATGCTGATGTCAGATTTGACGTATCTACATTGGTGTTGCCATATATCAAAACCTAAGTAGCACCCCTCGTATCTGACTTGACTGAATGGTAAAACAAGGATGCGTTATGCCACCCTGGTTGTTCAATATTTATGTACATTAATGTGTGAAGGAACTACAGAGAACCTAATTCAGTCTTGTTTGTGCTTCTCTGATGATGAGGTGAAAGCCTTGGAACCAGTAGGGTGTTATGCCTGGAATAAATAGTGTTTGTGCTTCTCTGATGATGAGGTGAAAGCCTTGGAACCAGTATGGTTATACCTGGAATAAACAGTGTTTGTGCTTCTCTGATGATGAGGTGAAAACCTTGGAACAAGTAGGGAATAAACAGTTTTTGACTAAACAAATTAAAATGTAATTCCATTTACCTGCACACTAGCCAGGCTGAGTATTAAACCCAAGCACAGATGTTCGTAAGACCCTCGGGGCAGCTTCCCTTCGGTGATAGACCAGCATGCAGTGAAGGCTGCAGTCCATGCGCAATAAGAGTCTTCCTCCTCAGGGTAGCCTGGCCAACGTCTCATGACCGCCAGCTGTTTGATGGTGTACGGTGGAGGTGGGCACTTCTCTATGTGCAAGGCAAACAGCCGTCTGTTGTGTTGAACGTACGTTACGGAGAATGTTTGTCCTAGTTCTAATTGCTCTAGCAGTTCGTCTGTAATTAATATTGTCACCTTTATTAGATGAAGAAGAGCATGCTGAGATAGTTTGGAAATGTAGAATGAATTAATGAAGATAGGCTAACAAAACAGATATACGAGGTATGATTAATATTAAACCAGACTGGCTTTTAGGCTGCATCGCCTTTAAAATAGTTTCCTCCTTCATTAATACAGTGAATTCAGCATTTCTGCCATGCTGCAAAAGCCCCCACAAAGTCTTCTTGTTAAACTGGTCTAGCACCGCCTGCGATTCACCTTCAATCTTTTCTACTGCCTCAAAACGTCGCCCTTTGAACTTGAAATTCATTTTTGGGAATAAAAAATAAGTCACACGGAGCTAAATCCGGTTAATAGGGAGGGTGTGGAACGGCAGACACGGTGTTGGACTTCAAAAATTGTCGAGTTTTAATCGATGAGTGCACCGGTGTGTCATTACGGTGTAGAAGCCAGTTCTTCAGAATTAGGTCGCAATTCGATGCATGTTCAAATTGTGCGTTAAAATTAAATGAACTGTACTAAACGACATTCGAACCATGTCACAAATTTCTCTGATTGTGAATCGTCGATTTGCTTACAAATAATTCTCTGAATTTTAGCGATGTTTTGGGCAGTTGTGCTGATATTCCGGCTTCTCATCGTCCTCAAGTGACGTTCGACCACTTTTAAACCATATCATTCAATTATCACTTTTAAACTATATCATTTAATTATCACTTTGAAACTCCGAGTATATCATTCAATTATCACTTTTAAACTATATCATTCAATTATCGGTTGTGTATACTAAATTAGATTTATATTTCAAGACTTTTGTTTATGCTTACCGTATACCCATATATTTTTGGAGTAACTAATTGAGTAACGCCCGTTCTTGCTGTGGGCAAAAGCTCTCACATCCACGAAGGATACTAAAGCCTTGACTCCGAGATCCCTCCCGGACTGTCTTTCTATCATGCGGCTGTTGCAGCTGGCACAAGACGGAGCTGAAGTTAAGAAGAATAATCATTAATATGTAACGTGCACATCTCCTATTATTTTTTCATCTCAAAGTCACTATACTACTTCTGCCCAGAAGTCTCGCAATAGAAGGTAGTTGTTTCAACCTAGGGGTTGATGGTTATACAAAGGATTTTAGGGATCATTCAATTGGTTGAATCTTTTTTTTTTAAACTTGGCGAGCTTATTGCCATGTGGCAATCTTTTCCAACCAACCAGAAATATATTTTAATGGGCCCTAAGTGAAAAACAGACTGGAATCTCATTTTTTTTTAATCTGGGTTCCAGCGGGGATCGAACCCGCAACCTCCGGATCGGCAGACAAGCGTCTTACCACCAATCTTTCAGCACTATTCAAAAATTAAAAAAAATGATGGTGTAGTAAAAAAAAACATACTACCCAGGATAGTATACTGGCCCCGACCTTTTTCAATATATATAAACTAAATACCAACTCTGTTCACATACAAAATCCTTTCTTTACTCTAACAATCTCACCCTTTCTACAAAGGGAGACCCTTTAGAACAGGCAGTGACAAACTTGCCTGGGGCACTTTAAATAATGGACAATTATTACAAAGAGAATGAGCTTAATGAGACATATATACTTACCATCACGCCATCTCCCTATCGGGGTAGGCAGAGAGGACAGAGTGCCAGATTTTTCTATGACACACATTTTTAGCTCATACAACTTCTACGAATTCTCTGACTTTATACGTTTCCTTCTTTCAGAATATCATTCCCTTGATCCAATCATACTTTGCTTGGTCTTTTTCTTACACGCTTTCCACTCACATTACTCCTATATATATATATCAGCTTTTAGTCTCCATTCGTTCTACATGCCCAAACCAGCTCAGTGTGCTGTTCGTCATCTTACTCAACACATCAGCCTTAAATTCACATTCATCCCTTATCACTTCATTCCGTATTCTGACATACATTGTCACTCCATGTATTCTTTTCAATGCACGCTTTTCTACAGCATTTATGATATTCGACTCATAACAGTCATTTTTCACGTTCCCATTTCATTCCCATAAATCAATGTTGGCCTCAAAATATTATTGTGGACTATCTATCTATCATCTTACCAGATTTACAGTAATACACTTAATAATATATAGAACGACCTCCGTGGCTTGGTGGTAAGATGCTTGTCTGCCAATCTGGAGGTTGCGGGTTTTGAAACCCGTTGGAAGCCAGATTTAAAAAAATGGGATTCCAGTCTGATTTTTCACTTGCCACATGGCAATAAACTCGCCAGGTTAAAAAAAACATAAAACGATGACCTCCGTGGTCTAGTTCGAGAGACGCCTGTCTTCCAACCCGGAGGTTGCAGGTTTAAATCCCGCTGGAACTCAGATTTTTTTAAAATAATTCCTGTCATGTTTTCCACTTATCATAAGGCCTCTTCAACATCTTTCTTGATTGGTCTTGGTCACATGGCAATAAGTCTGCCAGGTTGTACTCTATACGAGTATAACAAAAGTGTTACGATATAATTACGATACGATATAATATCAATAATATTTAAAAAAGCTACCTATTTACAATACAGCTAACTCAGATATAATGAGTAACGGCTATAACAAACTAATTTAGTTGGTTCCGTTTTGTTCGTTCTAACCAAGTTTCACTGTATTGTATTATTCCGTACCTGTTTTGGGGTTGCATGGTAAGATCAGATCCACATCAGTACATTCTTCGTAACAATACCAAGCCGTTTGGATACTGAAACAAACAAACAGTGACAGTTAACGTCAGTGACTTCCGTCCATTCTTATTAATTAATTTGTTGTGTCGGGTCTGGATTATTGTAACTTTATTTATTCTGGTTTGCCTGATTCACTAATTTCTAGACTGCAGTCTGTTTTCAATGCAGCTGCTAAGTCATAAATATTGCCATATTAAGTGTTGTGAACGGGTCGATTTCAAGCTTTGTCTTTTTGTATTCAAGTCCCTTAATGGGATGTCTCCATTGTATCTTTCCAGTCTGTGCCTGAGGGATGTTCCTCCGGAGAGAAGTAGAACTTTGAGGTCGATTTCCTTTTCATCTAATAAATTGGTTGTTACAAATCAATTCATTCGGGCTGGGTATTATGATAGACCCTGTGGCGTGGAATAGACTGCCTCTTAATACCAAAGATATGAGTGGCGTGTGCAGCTTTAGGAAGCACTTAAAGACAATCCTTATTGAGAGGTCTTATTAAAACTTGTAAGTGGATTCGAATCCTGAGTTAGAGCGCTCTCGAGGAGAGTTTTATCTCTAAACGACACTATATAAATTGTTCAATTCTTTTTTTATTCCAATAGGTGGTTGCTGGTTTGATTCCCAATGGAACCCAAAAAAAGGGTGCCAGTCCGGTAAAATAATTTGTCTGATAACTACTGGCACGCGTCCAGTGGTAGTGTTTCATGCCTGTTCCAGAGGTTCTGAATCTGAAGGCTTGCTTACTAGGGCTGAAGACAATATTATCTTCCGACTACGCTCTTCATCAATAATAATAATAAAATGACTTTATGTAGCGCTGTTTAAAACTTTCCTCAAGGGTGCTCAAATTCGGGAATTCAACCCACTATTATTGACAGATTAAGAGTATTAAAAAATAAATATAAATAGCTGAGTGTAAGGATAGGAAGATAGTGGTTGCGGCCAATAGATAAAATATTTCCCTGCATCTGCATGTGTTCAAAAAAACATATTTGGTAAGAAAACAGCAGAAAATTTATCGCAAAGACGAATTACAAAGAAACCTTTGTATACCTTTCGATATATGGTGGTAACACATTCAGCTCTAGGTTTAGTGTGAAATTTTAAATTTGGTCAGGTTTATGTTAGGTTAGATTCGGTCATGTTTATGTCGAGTTATATTTTGTCAAGTTTATATAAGGTTAGATTGAACTAAGAAGGTCAGATAGACTCACATGTAACCAATCGGCTGTGTAAGATTAGCTTCATGCACAGCCACATACCCCTTGACTGCCCCTTCTCCCATCACGCCCTTGATCCTCAGCGGACACTGCACCTGCCCTCTCTGCACACTCAGCCCTGTAGCACTCATCGCTATGTGCATCACCTCGTTGACCATCCTCTGTATCATCAGTGGCTCTTGGGTGAGCCATTTGAAAAGGGTGTCTGTAATATAAATTCATAATGTCTTGAGGTGGCCTTACAAAAATGCAATACTATTTTAATTCTTTAAGACCCTGTCAAAATCATGATACCCTTCCCCAGTGGCCGGCTTGTTTTTGAGGAATTCTAATTTTTGTGAAGGGTTTACTTAAATTGCTATATCTAAGTAAATATTAGGAATATTGAAATGACATTTTGTAACACATCGATCAATAAGTCCCTGGACTAACCAACAGATGGCGCCTCTAATAAATCCATACCATTCTCAGTTAGTACCAACATTTAAAAGTTACGTGTCAAACTTTTATGACATTCCGACATTGTGTCATTGAGTTACAGTGGTTTTAGTAACGTTACTTTTGCTATTTTCAAAACAATGGAAAAAACCGAATTTCGTGTGTTGATTAAACATTGCTTTTTAATGGGAAAAAATACCGTTCAAACTCAGCGATGGCTTGAAAAGTATTATCCAGGCTCTGCTCCGTCGAAAACAACCATTTGCCGGTGGTATGCTGATTTCAAATGCGGTCGTACATACACAAATGATGCTGAACGCTCTGGTTGTCCAAATGAGGCTGTGACACCAGAAAACATAAAAAAAGTAAAGTTGCGTGAGATAACCGACATCCTGAAGATATCATTTGGTAGTGTTTACACTATTTTGCATGAACATTTGGTCATGAAAAAGCTTTTTTCGAAATAGGTGCCGTGTTTGCTCACAATGGAAAATAAACAACAACGCATCGATGATTAAGAGCGCTGTTTACGCGAAATAAACAGGAGTTTTTGCGTCGGTATGTGACAATGGATGAAACTTGAATCCACCACTATACTTCGGAATCAAATCGGCAGTCAGCTGAGTGGAGAGCAGCCGGTGAAAGTCGTCCAAAGCGACCAAAAACTCAACAGTCGGCTGGGAAGGTTGTGGCCTCCGTATTTTGGGATGCGCATGGTATAATATTCATCGATCACCTTGAAAAGGGAAAAACCATCAATAACGAATATTACATAGCGTTATTGGAGCGTTTGAAGGCAGAAATTGCAAAAAATGGCCTCGTATGAAGAAGAAAAAACTTCTCTTTCATCAGGACAATGCACCGTGTCACAAGTCGATGGTAACGATGGCCAAATTGCATGAGTTGAACTTCGAATTGCTTCGGCATCCACCGTATTCTTCAGATTTGGCCCCCAGCGACTATTGGCTGTTCGCAGACCTCAAAAAGATGCTCCAGGAAAAGAGATTTGGTTTCATTGAAGAAGTGATTGCCGAAACTAATGCCTATTTTAAAACCAAAGATAAATAGTTCTACACGGCTCGCACAGAAAAGTTAGGAAAGCGTTGGAATGAATGTATCGCTCTTGAAAGAGACTATGTTGATGAATAAAGAAGAATTTTTGCAAACAAATGTGGTTTTAGTAGTTAGTCCCGGGACTTATTGATCGATGTGTTATTTGTTTAAAATACTTTAATAATTTATTTTTGTGTGGTAATTCTGTCAACATTCATCTTTGTGGAAAGCTATATCACACTCCTTACACATGTACCGGTTCACACTTCTCTTCTTGTGTTCACAGTACATACCTTGCAAGGTCTGCAGGGTTGTGCTTTTTTGTCAGTTGATATCAACACATGTTTAAACAAACCTTTGACAACCTATTTGTAGGATCCTGCAAATTCCTTATTCTGTTTGGACCCGGAGACTGTAGCTGGTCTGCAGATTCATGTATCAAATCAGATTCATGTATCAAGATCTGACACTTCACTGCACACTGATGATGCGAATTCGGGATTTATAAATATTTTCATTGTCTTTCATTGTCCATGTTAGAAACCAGGAGACTATCTTTTAAAGGTTGAATTGTTTATAAAAATATTTGCTATACTTCAGAAAATGTAGGATGGGTCCGGTGACGTTTTAAACGTCATGTCTCAAAGGGATGGGGTAAAATCGTTTTTTTTTTTACAAATCAAATAGTTTTTTAATAACTCGAAAAATTGTTTTTCTTTAAACTGACATTGTGAAAGTGAAATATTTATGAACTATTTTGAAAAATGTATTTTTAGGAGTAAGTTTAAGTTAACCAAAAATGTTTTGTGCTGGTTTAGGTATGCAGATGACATTCTTTGTGTTTGGACGGGTACCGGGTACCGATAGACAATTACACCAATTTCTTAAATATTTAAATTCAATAGAAACTTTTATAAAATTAACACTAGAAACAGAACAGGACCGAAAATTAAATTTCTTGGACCTAACATTATCTCGGAAAAATGGCACATTTGACTTTGATATATATAGGAAAAATACTTATTCAGACTCTATAATTCCAGCAACTTCTAACCATCCTAATAACCATAAATTCGCCGCCTTTAACTGTATGCTTCATAGATTGCTCAGTGTCCCATTAACCGACGACAATTTTAAAAAGGAATTAATAACCATAAAAAAAATTGCTACAAATAATGGCTATCCTGTAAGCCTCATTGATTCACTTTTAAAAAACAAAACAAAAAAGAAACTTATAAAAGATTATATATTTAACGACACCTATAAACATACCTATAAATGGAGCAAAGTCCTATTTATAAAAAATATATCATATGAAATAACCAAAAATATTCCAAGTCACATAAAACCAGCTTTTTACACTAACTTTAATCTCCGGAAACTCTTATTTAATGGGAAAGGCAAAAATGGAATACTTAGCAACAGTGGTGTGTATAAACTTTTATGTGCTGACTGTGATAATTTCTATATAGGAAAGACAGGAAGATCTTTTGAAAAGAGATTTCGTGAACACAAATCCGCCTTAACAAATCCTCTAATTTATTCTGAAATGGCTAATCATTGTCACCGTGAAAACCATACTTTTTCTATCGATGATGCCAAATTCTTACATATTAGTGGCAACGGAAATAAATTGGACAGATTAGAGGCCCTAGAAATTTCTAAGTCAGTATACCGATCGGAACATCTGTTGAACAGTTATTTCCCCAAAATCTCCCCGCTCTTGGCCGAAATTATCCCTAGCCTTCCTCACCCCCCAGCCTCCAACCGTTGAAGCGTCTATATCGGTACCAGTTCGAACAGCATTTAGTCTTGTTTGCGCTCCCCTGAAGATGAGGTGAAAGCTTTGAAACCGGTAGGGTTATACCGTCATAAAAAAGTGGAATAAACAGTGTTTGATAAAAATAAATTACAATGTCTTTAAACCTCCACAATGTTAATGCCTTAACTATAAACAACAATCCTCAATTGATACACCAACGACCATTACACCCTCGTAGAGTGACTGTATGGTGCGCCATTTGGGCCGGCGGCATCATTGGGCCATATTTATTTGAGAATGCTGGAGGCAATGCAGTAACAGTTACTGGTGATCGCTATCGTGACATGTTGGTAAACTTTCTTGTGCCCGAATTGGATCAATTGAGCCTACAGCACATGTGGTTCCAACAGGACGGTGCCACATCACACAGCTCGCGCTACGATGCAAATTTTGCGAGAAACTTTTCCCGGCCGAATAATGTCAAAAAGTGGTGATATCGACTGGCCCCCACGATCCCCTGATTTGACCGCCCCCGATTATTTCCTATCGGGGTACTTGAAGGGAAAGGTGTACACCAACAAACCAACCACAATCCCGATGCTTAAGGACAACATTCGAAAAGAATTTGCAGAAATAACACCAGAAGTCTGCGAGAATGTTATGAAAAATATGCTTGAAAGAGCTCGCGTTCGCACCACGGCCAGAGGCGGCCACTTGACCGACATTATATTCCATACATAATGGTAAAGACCATATAATCAATCAATCAAATATAAATTATAAAATTGTGTTTCATTTAAAAGTTATTCAAAAAAAAGCATCGACCTGGAACATAAAACGCACTCTGTATATATTTTAGTGCCCCATTGACATTTTTCGTATCGCTTCACATCTGCTCTTCCTCTGAAGACCAAGGAAAGTACGGTTAGATCATGTGAATGATATTTTGATAGAAAGAAATGTAAAAAATAAAACAAATCGTAGGGTGTGCATGGATGTAAAAGCGAATGATGTGTCACAATAGGAAAATCTAGTAAATTCTCTTCTCTGCCTACCTCGACAAGGAAACGACATGATGATATGTAACAAAACATAATTAATTATATTGTTTATTATTGTTAATATAGAAATTTCTAAGTCAGTACATCGATCCGAACATCTGGTAAATACATACGAGTATATTCCCAGAATCTCTCCGCTGCTGGCCGAGATCGTCCCATGCCTCCCTCAGCCCTCAGTCCCCAACCTGAATGTCCCAAACCGTTGAACCGTGTATATCGGTGCCAGTTCGAACAGAATTTAGTCTTGTTTGTGCTCCCCTGAAGATGAGGTGAAAGCCTTGAAACCGGTAGGGTTATACCGTTACAAAAAAGTGGAATAAACAGTGTTTGATAAAATAAATTACAAATAATTAATTACATACATGATTCGTCAGCGAGATCCACCAAGTTTATTTCAATGGGCAAAATGAAAGGTTTATACAACTGTTGCACTTTTCCATTATTCAAAGATCTGGCGTAATCTCTGATCTTCTGTTCAACCGTCTTTAGAAATCCAATATTGTCCAAATACTTTACTATTTCACATCGTAAAAGTAATCCTGTGTTTTTATCGTAAGGTTTGTACGAATTTTCCATTTTGTTTTCCTTTAAAGATGAAAAAATTGTCTGTCATTTGTTATAATTTGAATTGAGAATAGAATTATGTAGTGACTTACTATTTTAATTTTTTTCTTTAAAGTGAACTAGAGAACGAAGTAGTTAATTTTTAATGTTGATTGTTCGTTAGGGTACTAAAACGTACAAGTCATCGTCATTGCAGGGTTTCGTAGTTTTTGTGTAATATTAATTTTGTAGGAGTAATGTTTATCTATTTATTAATAATAAAGAACAAAATGTAAATAAAAATCATTTCAAAAACCCTTTTGGTATACAGAATGAATATATGTATTATTTTATTCCTCGTTGCTGGGCCTCGTAATCGAGGTTCCCCGAGGTGCCGTGGAGTTTTTTGTTTCTTTTTAAGTAAGTGAGCCGTTGCACATTAGCCAACTCACCGGCCACACTGCTGTACTGGATCCGATGGTAAACCGAAGTGAGACGGATCGGAGCATACGGCATATTTTTTTCTTCTTCATGTATTTTATTCTCTTTTTTTGAAGGAATAGATCTGACCGAAATCTTAGTTATCCTTAAACCTCCGAATACTAAGTGGAAGAAATGCCTGTGTCATTCGAGAGGAGTAGCAGATTGGGGTTTCGAACCGGTGAACTTTCGCACGGAAATTCAGTGCATTACCGCGCACCCAGACTTTTTTGCTCTTTTGGTAACCAATTGTCGTATAATGGATTAAGAAAACATTGATTATGAGGCTACGTGATATTTACTGTCAGAAATCCTTTTTCTTAACTTATATCAATATGTTTTCACATCTTGGAATAAAAAATAAAATATCCCCTAGTGAATATGTGAATAATTTCTCACTATTACCTTGAAAATTATCAAATTCGGACATATAATGTGTTTTTTAACAGTCAATAATATTATATATATTAACAAACAAAAAAAAATTAAGGATTGATCAAACAAATTGAGTATCCTTAATAAACAAACAAATTTCCATCCCTACTGTAATTTCAGTATTTTGAATTTGGAACACTTTACACATTTTTGTTGTCGATTCTTTTTTCATAATACTAATAAATATAATGATAATAATAACTTGACCTATTAATCAAACACTTTTGATTTTCTTTTATCAGGTACCATGTGGGAACTCACCTCGGCCTGAAACCATATGCCTGCGAGATGTGTGGGATGCGCTTCACTACGTCCTCCTCGGTGACGCGGCACAGGCTGAACATGCACAGTAGCGGCCCTAAGGCGTACCAGTGTGAGCGCTGCAACAAGCGGTTCCACACGCAGGCACGGCTCAATGCGCACGCTAAGGTTAGTCACGACTATCTTATCACAGATTGAGCTCCTCTCCGTTCGAGTTTCCAGCTTTGATAAGTTAGAACGTGTTCGGTCTGATACCACAACAGCAACAGCTAACCCATGGTTAGGTGATGTTACAGTTAAAATTTGATACCTCTACCCTTGGTGATGTTACAGTTAAAATTTGATACCTCTACCCTTGGTGATGTTACAGTTAAAATTTGATACCTCTACCCTTGGTGATGTTACAGTTAAAATTTGATACCTCTACCCTTGGTGATGTTACAGTTAAAATTTGATATCTCTACCCTTGGTGATGTTACAGTTAAAATTTGATACCTCTACCCTTGGTGATGTTACAGTTAAAATTTGATACTTCTACCCACTTTAGTAATGTTCTGAAATATTAATAATTCAATATAGCGCGGTTATCACAATTCTTTTAAAAGAAAGGAAAAGCCTGTCAGAAGTTGAATGACATTTAGATACTGTCTGCAGAGAATCTTTTGACCATGTGATTGGTGTGGTATTTTAAGATCTCATCTCAGATTAAAGGCCTTTATGTCGGGGAGATGTGCAGCATGCACTTGACTATGTCGCCTACAAGTATGTTATTAGATACTGTGCAGGAAACACATCTTTTCCAAGAATCTATCTGGCACAGAGACAATCTGGTTACGTGGCACCATTTTCCTTTCATAGGATCCTGTGGATGTTTCAAGCAATGTTTCTTAACTTTCATAGGATCCTGTGGATGTTTCAAGCAATGTTTCTTAACTTTCATGGGATCCTGTGGATGTTTCAAGCAATGTTTCTTAACTTTCATAGGATCCTGTGGATGTTTCAAGCAATGTTTCTTAACTTTCATAGGATCCTGTGGATGTTTCAAGCAATGTTTCTTAACTTTCTTGAGCCGTGACCAAGATTAGGGTATTAGTTATGGTTACGCGACCCAACTAAAGATTAAAATAACACGTACATATAAAAAAATATATATTCTGCGAATTCTGTATACCAAAACAGTTTTTAAAATGATTTGTGTTACAATTTTTGTTTGTTAAAAATTAGTAAATAAATAAACAGTACTCCTTTAAAATTAATATTACTAAGAAGTACACACATAACTATGAAGCCATCTTCTTCTTCCCAGTGTCATGTCAGGTCCCCCCAACGTTGAATATCACCTGAGAGTAGACATCTATGTCCCCGGCAGCCCGAAAAAGATCTCCAATGCCCCTTATGCCAGCCAGTCCAATCACGTATATTGCGGAGCCAGGAGATTTGCCTCCTGCCAACACATCTTCGACCCTCTATTTTGCCTTGGATGATCAGGTGCAGTAATTTGTACTTTGCTCCTCTAAGTACGAGTATATGACCCAAGTAGGACACCTTTCGGAATTTAATATTAGTCTGCAACTCTCTATCAACTTTGGCTCTGTAAAGAACTCTTGTGTTGCTGACCATATCCGTCCAGGGTATCCGTAGCATTCTCCGGTGCATCCACATTTCGAATGCTTCCAGTCGGTTCATAGGGTCTTTGAGGGTCCATGATAACTTTGAGGGTCCATGATTCCACTCCATGTAATAACACTGACCAAACGTAGCATTTGACTAACCGTTGTCGAAGTTTCAAGTTTCATCTTTTTCATACTCAGCCAGCAAATATTCAAAGAACAAATGAATAATTACACCTTCTGAAATGCTCTGAAACATCACCATCTAAATGCTTTGTGATTTCATATGCAGGACATCTATTATTTTAATTTATCTACTTATAATTATATGTAGGTAAATGAAATATTTACATGTTGTGTGTTATTATGCAAAAATGTTTAATATATCATAGTTATTTAAGAAAATATTTTGTGACCCATTTAAAATACTAACTGACCCAATTTTAGATCATGACCAATAGGTTAATAAATTATGGCTTAATGGATTTGAATGTGGCATGGAAGATTGCCCAAGAAATCATTGAAAAGATATGGGTGTACGCAGACTTCTGATGAAACATGACACCAGTTGGATAGGGGGTAGAAATACCCTTGAGATAGGGGGTAGAAATACGTGTCGCAAGGGTTAAGGAAATTAGTGCTAAACAAAGTAATTTAAAGCTAAAACCATTCAGAAATTATTGGAATTTGTTCTTTTATAAAAATTATATTTAGTACTTTATAATTCCAAAGAAGCACTGTTTCAGAACCATAATATGGTTCTAAAACAGTGCTGGAACAGATTTTTTTTTTTAACCTGGCGAGTTTATTGCCATGTGGCAATCTCTTGCAACCAACCAGAAAAATATTTTTATAGGCCCTAAGTGTTAACCAGACTGGAATCCTATTTAAAAAAATCTGGGTTCCAGCGGGGAACGAACCCGCAACCTCCGAATCGGCAGACAAGGGTCTTACCACCAGGCCACGGAGGACGTCAGATTATTGTTCGAATAAATTTTACTTTATTTCCAGAATCACGAGAACCGCAAGAAATTCAAATGCGATCTCTGCCCTGCGATGCGTTCCTGCATGGCTGACCTGGTGAAACACCAGGCGGTCCACAGCGGGGAGTTCCGCTGCGACACGTGCCACCGGGGCTGCTCCTCCGCGGAGAGGCTGGCCGCGCACGTCGCCAGGCACGACCTTGCCGGGAAGCCGTACGCTTGCTTCGTGTGCTCGCTCGGGTACCGCTCGTCGCAGAGTCTGAATAAACACCTGGCGACTGTGCATAAGAACGAGGATATACCGAAGATAGCACCTCAACATCTTTGCACGTTGTGCGGACAGGTAATGGGATTTTTATTCATTTATTCGTATGGTACTCCACAATATAGTTGGTGATCGCTTAAGCTACGGTTTCCTAAGAAAGCGGTTCCGTTATGTAGCGGCCGTAACATGACGTGGTGCTGCGGACGTAAGAACGGTAACCAGAGATGAAACTTAAAAAATGACGGACATAGTCAGTGAGCGTATTGCGGTGGAGAATGGACGTGTGCGCAAGTAGTTTGCGTCGCATCCGCCTGGCGCGCCGCCAGACGGCAGAAGTGAGAACCCACAACTGTGAGTTGGAAACGTGAAATCTGACAGCTCCGTGAACGAATTTATGAAGTATTAGTTTGGCGTTTACTTTTTTAAGTAAGAATTAAGATTAGGTCCTTTTAAATTTGTTTAGAATAATGAATCATATAAACCCCCAGCAAGGCAAGGCAAGGCAAGGCAGGAATACAACCTTATCAATTTACAATACACATGCATTCCTGATTTATCAAGTGTAGTCCCGATATTATTCCACATATTTTGTTTCAACTGGGCTTTTCTATAGTCTTTGCTCTTCACATTATATAAAGCTTCATTATTTCTTACAAAATCAATCAATATTTCGTAATTTTAGCTGGTCCAAATTACATTTGCACTCATTTTTTATTTTAAAACGATCACTGCTACTCGGGAAAGAACGTTCTACGACTGTTTGCTCCGCTATCACGGCCGTCATGGAAATGGCGGAATCGCTATTTGACATTACGCTCACAACCAACGCTATCTAGGAAACCAACGCCATTGGTTTGCATAGACAATGTTTTGTTACGGCCGCTACATAACGGTACTGCTTTCTTAGGAAACCACTGTAGCTTTACTGGTGAAGACAGGAGGAGTGTATTGATTGTTCCGTTATATAAAAGTAAGGGTACAAGAATGGAGTGTGGAAGTTACAGAGCCATTCATTCTGAGTGAAGTAAGTATACTGTACGGGAACATTGTGATAGAAAGAG
The DNA here is from genome assembly GCA_949825065.1 of Odontocerum albicorne. Taxonomy (NCBI): domain Eukaryota; kingdom Metazoa; phylum Arthropoda; class Insecta; order Trichoptera; family Odontoceridae; genus Odontocerum; species Odontocerum albicorne. The sequence continues at coordinate 7,829,985 of OX463867.1, forward strand.
TGAGAAGACAAAACTCTTACCGAGCCTTCCTAGATCTTACGATATATGATAGTGACATATTCATCTTTAAGTGTAGTTTAGTGTTCATATATAATCATAAATTTTTGTTAAGACCTCCCGAAATGTGTTGTCTTCAAGTGCTTCTTAACCCTTTAAGTGCCAGAAGGTATTAGTATGGCTGATCCCGGAGGGCTGTGTTTTTTTAGCAAAAATAAAACCTAATAGAATTATCTTTTTTGTATATATATTCAAAGGATATTACGAAGACTTGTAAGACCAAATATGTACAATATGTGTCGGTTGTGCCGCCGTTCACTCAGAAAAACACAATGTCAGGGTTGTCACAGCTTATCACAGAAAATACGGAAACATGCATTAATAAAATATTTGATAGAATTAAAAGTATATGTATGTGACACGAAAATATTAATTATTTTGATAACGCACGGAAAGTAAATAATGTAACTATAAAATCATTTCAAATTTCAACGTTAAATAAGTAAAACGCTCGCGCTGACGACCCTGTACTATATTAGAGTCACATATCCACTGTCACGCCAAGCTTTTAGGTAAATCTGTAAATTCGATAATATCTGTAAATTTTAATGTTATAGTATTTATTCATCATTTCAATAGATGTCTCTATATGTTCCATATTTTAGATTATTCGAATTAGTACTAGACATTTGCTAGAAACAGTCATAAAGTTGAGCGATTTAACTCGTTAATCTTGTATGGCCGGTCCCACGGGCACGGCAACAGAGAACGAGTAAACTCACTTAAGGCACCTAACCGATTAAAGCTACACACGTCTCGAACACTTAGATGCAGACCTTTCTTTGCCAAGGAACTAAAAACAGCAAAAGCTTAGTCATAATATCCCACCCTATTGGATCGATTCGGAACAATCAATTTATTTGACGAAGACGAAATTTACTTTGAAAATTTTACTCTTCTGCAAAGGTACAACAATAGCAAGTAATTTTTACTGTAGTTTTCATATCCACAGTGCGAGTGAAAGTAGTCTAAGCCGTAAGGGTGTGGCACAATTAAGGAATAGCTTACAAAGTAGTCTACGCCGTAAGGGTGTGGCACAATTACGGAATAGTTTACAAAGTAGTCTACGCCGTAAGCGTGTGGCACAATTAAGGAATAGCTTACAAAGTAGTCTACGCCGTAAGCGTGTGGCACAATTAAGGAATAGCTTACAAAGTAGTCTACGCCGTAAGGGTGTGGCACAATTAAGGAATAGCTTACAAAGTAGTCTACGCCGTAAGGGTGTGGCACAATTACGGAATAGTTTACAAAGTAGTCTACGCCGTAAGCGTGTGGCACAATTAAGGAATAGCTTACAAAGTAGTCTACGCCGTAAGGGTGTGGCACAATTAAGGAATAGCTTACAAAGTAGTCTACGCCGTAAGGGTGTGGCACAATTACGGAATAGTTTACAAAGTAGTCTACGCCGTAAGCGTGTGGCACAATTAAGGAATAGCTTACAAAGCATATATGTCTTTTGATCCCTGACTTGGCGCCCCCTTAGCGTTACGCCCGGGGACAACTCTCTTCCCCTGCCCCGTCCTCGCTATGCTAGAGAAAATGTAGCTTGGTCCCTGTGACAGTTCACAAATTTGCCCCAATACAACCTTGTAATGACGTTCAGTAATTGTAATTATTTTACTAACTTTAATATAAGCCTCGATTTTAATAAATAGCAAGTTATTTAGGTAAATACATAACATAAAACTAACAATAATGACAAATTAATACATCTTGTTACAAATTAGCAAAAATGTGGCAGTTTGTTAAAATCAAATAATATTTGGTGACGTTTGTCAAAAGTCACTACGTTAGTCTGCATTGGCTAGGGATGGGGTATACAATAAGTGGATTTTCGATTTTTTTATACCTAAAATTAAATGTTCGTAATTAGTATTAATTCAAAGTGAATCTTGGCCCATTTAAAGATAGATACAAATCATGCAATACATTAGAAAGTCAGTATAATGAAAATTAGGAATTAAAATGTCAGTTTAGAGGAAAACAATTTTTTGATTTATAAAAAAACTATTCGATGTGTAAAAAAAAAACGATTTTACCCCATCCCTTTGATACATGACATATCAAAGGTCACAGGTACCATCCTACATTTTCTCTAGTATAGTTTATTCAGAAATTCCGCAACTAGGCAAAACTGTTAGTTAAACTAAAAGATTTTAGTAAATATTATATATTATTTATAGTTAAAGCATTAACACTGTGCAAGTATAAATACATTGTAATCTGTTTATTCTGCTTTATATTACGGTATAATCCTACCGGTTTCAAGGTTTTCTTTCACCTCACCATCAGGGGACCACAAACAAGACTGAATTATGTTCCTACTGGTACCGACATACATGCTTTTAACTGTAAAAAATTAGGTTGGGGATTTATTTATTTATTTATTTAACACTTTTATTGCAATACAATCTGGCGGGCTTATTGCCAGGCGGCAATCTCTTCCAACCAACCAGACAAAAGTAAATGAAGCAAGTTACGTGGTCGCATAAATCATTCAAATGACTATCCATCCCCACTAAATCCATAAACATATATGTGAGAACATGCCCACAAACCCCACAAAGACGGACAATCACCCGAACATTATTTTTCATATAAAGTGAGATATCATTAATCAAAAGGAAAGGAAGAGATGGTGGAGAGGAAAGGAAAAGAAAAATCAGGAATGAAACACGTTATTTTACTGACTAGATTGGAAAGACGCTGAAAATTTTCGGCGAGATAAGAGGGTGCGTGTGACAGTTAAGGATATTATACAATAGAGACAGTATGTGAATTTGGCGTCTATTTCTAACATTCAACCAGTTCAATGCCTTCTGGTATGAAGTTATATGATCGTACTTTCGTAGGTTGAAAATAAATCTTAGACACACATTTTGAAGACGCTGTAATTTGTCCAGCTGTTCCTCTGTAACATCCAAGTAACATACGTCCGCATAGTCCAGAATCGGAAAGAGCAGAGATTGTACGAGTAAAATTTGTGGGATTGTGGGTGAAAGGAGGAGATAACTTCAGCAAGCAGATGTTCATTCCAATGCACTAACTTAAATATTTCTAGGGCCTCTAATATGTCCGATTGGCAAACACGCACTCGTATATTCCGAAGATCTCAGTTCTGCTTGCTGAAGTTGTTTCCTGCCTCCCTCCACCCATAATCCTCAACCTGAATTTTTACCGTTAGAAGTGTTTATGTCGGTATCAGTCCGAACATAATTCAGTCTCGTGTGTGCTCCCCTGATAATGAGGGGAAAACCTCGAAACTGGTAGGGTTATACCGTTCGTTACATAAAGTGGAATAAACAGTGTTATATTAAACAAATTATAAAAATTTTAGTAAAATAATTTTTAACCTTTTAATTCTCTTTTAATTTTTAATTCTCTCTTGTCCACAGGTATTCGAGCTTAAAGACAAACTAAACCGTCACCTGAAAGACGAACACATCGTCTTAGTTATCGGAGAAATATATCCCATCAAGGAGCCGGAAACAGAACAAAAGGACGATGAACAAGAGATTGCTGTGATAAAAACCGATTACGATGGAGATTTAGTACCTGTGGAAGACGAGATACAAAAAGAAGAAGCAGAAAATGTACAAGAAGCGGTAGCTGTCGAGGAAGAAGTTGAAAAACACGTGGAACCATTAAAAATACCAGTTGTTATACCTTCGATAAAAGAACCGACACCTGCGGCTGCTAAGATTGTTCAAGAAATAGGTGTTGAAATACCCATTGAAAAGGTTGAAAATGAATCAAAATGTGTTGAAGAAGATCAAATTAAGATATCTGAAACTCGTGTCGAAGAAATCAAAGAAGTAGGAGATGAATCGAAGAAAGCTGTTGTTGAAGATCAAATAGAAGATGAAGCTCAACAGAGGAAAGATGATACAGTGATAAAGAAGACTTTAGAAAAACAAGCTGCGGATATTAAGGAGTTTGTTATAACTAAGAAATGTGATATTGACGAGCCTAAAACGGTCGTTGAGAAGGAAGAATCGTCGCCTAGAAAGAAAGATACGGTAAATAACGTTAAACAATTCGAAACTAACATGAGTCTCATTGAGAGTTTGTACGCAGCTAAAGATATATTCGAAAGTAATAGACAAAGAGAGGAGAGTATTATTAAAGAACCTATGCCGTTTGATACATCCAAGTTTCAAGAGAAAAACGTACCAATCGTCGAAAAGACAAATTTAAATATACCAAATACTGTCGATATGTCGAGAAGAGATTTCAATCTCCCTTCGTCCTTAGAAATGTTTAGAAAGGATTTCAACCCTATTCCTTTGGAAGATTTGATAAGGAAAGATCTTCAAAATTTGACGTCAACTGCAGCGAGTAGAAAAGATTTCTCTTCAGTCCCTCCGATAGAGTTGACGAAGAAGGACTACGCGGCTAAGGAGCATAGGACTTCGGAGAGCGTACGACATTCGGATCTTGTGATACCGAATGTTCCTCAACCGTTAGGGATCATGGATAATATGGGAGTTAGAGATTTGTCTATGGATTTAAAAAGTCAAAAGATGCAACCGCAAAAATCAACGTACGATAATTTGTATTCTAGACTTCCGTATAATGATGTTTCCGCAGCGATGGCTCAGCATAATCGATTGTTACATTCGAATAGTTACAGGAATATTGATGAGGCGATAAAACCTTCGTTCGAGGGTTACTCGCAGATGCAAGGTGCTACAGATCAAGTGATAAATCCGTGGTTCTTGGCAGCTAAGGCTAGTGATAGAAGTTTAGCGTATAAGCAGTCTTTACCGAGGAATATTGTCGATACAAGGCAGAGGTACGGGGATTTGAGAATGCCCCGTTTAGACACGTTACAAATGCAACAAACAGACTACAGTACCTTTAATAATCTTTACAGACCTTCGACGAATCAAAGACAAGATGTTTCCCAACTACCGTCACCTTTACAAAGAGATTCGACTGATCGTAAATATTGTTACGAAGAGGAGACAATGGACCGTAAGAACTATTTGGATCCTTTCCAACACCAGAAACAGATACCGGACGACAGAAGAAAATTCCTTCAAATGACAACGAATCCATCAAACGATTTAATGACGTCAAGTTCGAGACAAAATGTCCGCAACTATCCGTCTCAAGTGTTGCCGAATCGAGACTACAACGTCCAATCACCTTTGGCCGTACGAGACTTGTCAAATTCATCGAGTACCGATACCCAAATGAGCCCTCACTATCCGCCGCATTCTTTCGCGGCGATGGCCAATTCCCAACACTTTTTCCAAAACTTCCGTGACCTGCAACACCGAATGTTCACCAGTGGTATCCAGAATTACGCCCATCCTTCGAGACAACATTTGATTTCAGGAATGGACATGACGAGTCAACGTTTGGTCAACACGACGTCGCCTCTTTCTCCTTACCATCAGAGTAGTCCTCATTTGAACTTGGACAACTTGTCGCCGATCTCGAGGCACAGTTACGAAGATATGCCGACCCAGAATACTTCCGTCTCCAATAACAATTATCCGAACAATGGACAAGTACCAGAAAGGAATAGACAGGGAATAGATAACGGAGACTCGAATCAGGGAAAGGACGGCAATAGTGGTCCGTACGAATTAAGAGTTGCCGCAACTTGATTGGATTTTCCTTTAGAATAATTTTTTTGTTTACATAGCACAAAAATTATGGATTCTATGAGCGAGTGAATCAAGTCTTTACGATTGTTATTTTTTAAAAGATATTCTGTTTTTTCCCTTTGTTTAGGATTTTTTTTTATAATTAAATTTATACAGTGCTGAAAATGCCATATCTTCTTCATCGCATGCCCAACACCGAGGGTCGTGGTCCTCGCCTATGTCTGGAACTTGGTGCACCATCTATCTCTACATCTCTTCAAGTTCTGAGCCATGTTGAATGTAGCTTATCGACAAGATTTTATTAGCTTATTTATTCTTATAATTTAAGAAAAAATTGAAAATCATAAAAAAATAGCCACAAATAATGGCTACTCTGAAAACCTCATTGATTCACTTTAAAAAACAAAAAAAGTAACTCGTTAACCCGTCCTGTCCTGTGATGTGTAACTAGTACATATTGCTTCTAAAAACTTTAATATCTCTATAAATATAATAAATACTAGCTTCAGATTTTAGGTATTCCTCCGTAATACATTTACGCATTGAATGAAAAAATAATATTAATAATAATTAGCACTTATCGGCCACATCAGAGATATTTTGTGAAAATCGGGAATAAACTCACCGATACAATCAAACGTGTGTCAGTGTGTGACGTAGGTATATTCATTCTAAAAATCAAGCTATGGGCGAGGAAACGACGCTACTCACGTCTCACTCTAACTCTACTTCCTTATATGGGAATGCAAGAAATAGAATCTCAGTTCGCTTGCTTGACTCGCTCAGCATGCTTTCGTGTCGTCTCGCCTGTTTTGTGAATGTCGTCCGATGTTTTTTTCATGATTTTTTTAGCACAGGAAGGGAAAAGTTGAAGATCATATATTTAACGACACCTATAAACTTACCCTTAAATAGAGCGCAAAGTTCTATTTATTAAAAACATATACAAAATAACAAAAAAAAAAACCAAGTCACATAAAGCCAGCCTTTTTACACTAATTTCAATCTCCGGAAACTTATGTAATGGGAACGACAAAAATGGAATACTTAGCAACAGTGGTGTGTATAAACTTTTGTGTGCTGACTGTGATAATTTCTATATAGGAAAGACAGGAAGATCCTTTTGAAAAGAGATTTCGTGAACACAAATCCTCTAATTTATTCTCAAATGGCTAATCAATTGTCACCGTGAAAATCGCACATTTTCTATCGATAATGCCAAATTCTTGCATATCAGTAGTAACGGAAATAAATTGGACATATTAGAAATATCCAAGTCAGTCCATTGGGATGAGCATCTCTGGTAAACACATATATTCCCAAGATCTCACCGCTGCTTGCTGAAGTTGTCTCCTGCCTCCCTCCACTCATAATCCCCAACCTGAATTTTTACCGTTAGAAACGTTTATGTCAGTACCAGTTCAAACGAAATTCAGCCTTGTTTGTGCTCCCCTGATTGTAAGGTGTAAAGCTTGAAACCGGTAGGGTTATATTATTTATTTCCTTCTACCGTGACGTACACTAAGTCCATCGTCACTTCTGTTCTTTTCATACTAAGGTGTGTCGTCACTAGAGAAGGAGTCTCCATGGGCAGTTCCTTCTTTATCACTAAGTGACGTCTTGAGGGTACACCGTTACTGGATCTGATGGCATACGGAAGTAAGACAATCGGAGCACACCGGCATATTTATTTTTTTCCTTTTTTTTTAAAGAAATTATATTTCCGAATTCATAAATATTCTTATATCCCCAAATATTAGGCGGAAAATAAGGCCTGTATCATTTGAGGGTTGTAGTACAGAGTAGGGTTCGAACTGGCGGCCTTCCGCACGGAAGTCTGGTGTATAACCGCACGACCATGCATCTCATTGCAACCATTAAATTTACTCCAAAGAACTTGAGAAGTTTTTTTTGAATCTCATTGTATTTTTTTTCATTTTTCTTTGTGATTCAATTGATATTATAGTGTTTATTCCATTTATAATAGTGTTTTATTGTGATTAAAATATTTATTATTTAAATAACAGCTTATTGATAGGGGAAAAAAATACGTTGTTTCAATTTACGGATATTTTATTTTTCGGGATTATTAAAAAAAAAATATATACTACAGAAGACTACGGTTAATCCAACTCTTGAGCTCCGAATAATCGGCACTCTACTGTACTTTGTTTACAATAGACAATAGCCCTACGGTGAGTGTGTACTGAAGTAACTCTAATATTGAAAAATCTGGAATGGATAAGATGTCGTGTGATGGTATGCAAAGGTGGTGTGATGGTATGAAAAGGTGGTGTGATGTGTTGGCATGCAAAAGATGTGCGATGCGTTGGTATGCAGAGGTGGTATGATGTATTGGTATGCTAAGGTTGTCTGATGTGTTGGTATGCAAAAGGTGGTGTGATGTGTTGGTATGCAAAGGAGTCTCTCATCACCTGATCGAAGAGAATGTCCATGCTCTGTAAGAGAGTGGAATCTCTCACGAAGATATGAAGGAGAATTGTGGCTGTTATGTAAAACACTTGAAAGAAATACTTGATTCACATTTTCTCTTGGAATCCAATTATTAGATTTGAGATTTGCTGTTAGATGAATTATTCTTTATTTTTATGATAGATATTGATATTTTATGTATATTTTGGAATATTTCCAGTGTACAAAACATTTAAAATGAATTAAAAAATATTATAATGTTAAATAAAATAATTAATAAAAAAATATTGTAATTTTATAATGTAAAAAGAGTAATAAATATTTTATGTGTTATTTTTTATTGTTTTTTTTTTGCCTTTCCTGTTTCTACAATACACAAGATGACCTCCATTGTCTAGACTCTACACTCCTGTTGAATAATAATAAATGGATAGCTTATAAAGGGTCTTTCAAATTGAGCGGTTTTTTTAATTCGAATTATTTTAATTCTTGAATAAAACGCAAAATTTGCTTTGATTTAAAAAAAACTTTTTATTGGTCGTTGAAGTATAATGTATGACATTTAAACACAACAATAAATATTCGCCAAATGTCCACCTCTTGCAGCTCCACAGATGTTCACTCTTTTGTCAAAATTTTCGATGACATTTTGGCATAAGTGCGGTTCTAGCTCGTCAATAACGTGAATAATTTCGTCCTTCAGCTCAGGAATTGATCGGGGGTCATTCTTATAGACCTGGCTTTTGACGTAACCCCAGAGAAAATAGTCCAACGGTGTCAGATCACGTGATTTTGGTGGCCAATTAACATCACCGTTTCTGGAGATTACAATACATAAAATAATTCAACAATTTGAACGCGGTGTTGTATTGTATACGACTCTATTTTTATAAATGTCATACATTACACTTCTCAAATGTCACAAGACCCAGGCAAGTTCGCGACTCCATCTGTGTTTGATCCAAGAATTAAAAATACCGCTTAATTTGAAAGACCCTTTATAATGCTGTTTAGAGAGCAAACTCTATTCAAGGGTGCTCTAACTCGGGTATCGAACCCACTTATACATTTTGATGAGACCTCTCAAAAAGGGTTGTCTTTAAGTGCTTCCTAAATCTGCACACACCACCCGACACTAGTAGGTAGACCATTCCATATCAAAGGATCAGCAACGGCAATAGCTCTTGTACATCACCGGTACAAAGACTAAAATAAGTGGATTGCTGCCGTTCAATCCTCGGAGATTCCGGTTTGCTTCTTGCGTTTTTTGGTGAAGAGATTCCTCTTTGGCAGGTAGAAGTTTGTCGAAATAAAAACATAGTAGACGTCCCAGTAGGTGAGAATATATTTTTTCTGTTTTTCGTTCATTGTGTTCATTCTATCGCTTATCGTAAGCCCGTTGATTCAACCATCACTTAAACATTTTGTTTTAAAATATTACTTCATCATTAGAACTGAAAGTTCACAATAATTTCTGCTGATTGTAATTTTCAAGTGAAAAATGTTTTTTTAATACGTGTGTTATAACAATGACACTAAATTTGAAACAAAATGATTAATGGGTGTTCTACATGCAGTTGAATTTAGTTACTTTTTAATTAATTTTAGTGATAGGGTGTATATGTATATATTAATGAACTAATGAATTATTTTACTGTTTTATCAATCAAATCAATTTTTACATCTTATATATTATACGTCATTTATTACATCGTATATATGTATAATATTAATCAATTCAAAAATTTTATTATACAACATTAACATATTGACTGCCGAATACTTTCTTTTATAATTGCTGTGCTGTTGAAAAATCAATAAAAACATGTACCGTATTTTACGGACTGTAAGACGCACTTTTACTTAGTCACGGCTTGCAAGTACCACGCGCTGTCCGTAATTTGCAGCTGGCACATGCAAATAGCTTTGCAGGTATATCCATGACCTAGTTGGTAATACGCCTGTCTTTCGACCCAGAAGTTGCGGGTTCGATTCCTGCTAGACAAAAGATGTCAAAAAAAAATTTTTCGGTTTGGTTTTCACTAAAAACCTCATAAACATCTTTCTGAATGATTGGAAGATATTGCCACATGGCAATAAGTTTAATACAATACTATATACGCATTTTAACACACACGGTGTCTTCCTCAGATGAATCTGTTAAACTTAATTATATTTTATTAATAAAATACAGTCGAACTTTGTTAGAGCATGCATATAAAGAAATCACTGCTTAAATGAGCCACATGGCAATAATTCCATAAGGTTGTACTGCACACAAAAGAAAGTGCTATATATCAGGGGTGGCCAACTAATTTGTTGTCGCGATCGATATTTTACTCAAAAAAATAGTCGCGATCGACATTTTATGTAAAAAAATAGTCGTGATCGACTTTTTACATAAAAAATAGTCGCTATTGATATTTTACGTACAAAAATAACCGCGTTTGACATTTTACGTAAAAAAAATAGTCGCGATCGACATTTTACGTAAAAAATAGTAGCGATCGACATTTTACGTAAAAAAATAGTAGCGATCGACATTTTACGTAAAAAATAGTAGCGATCGACTTTTTATATAAAAAATAGTCGCTATTGATATTTTACAAAAAAAATAGTCGCGAGCGATATTTAACGTAAGAAAATAGTCGCGATCGACATTTTACGTAAAAAAATAGTCACGTTTGACAATTTAACATACATAATAAAAATTGTCGCGATTTACCAATCAAATTCGCGAGATTTAACACATAATACACATGTTAAAAATGGATAATTAATAACTCAAAGTTTATTCATCAAGGAACCAAAGCTTTTACGTACATTTTAAATAACATACATACGAGTACATATACTCGTACATCTATTTGGAGTATACATATCTACACATATTTAAAAAGGATAACTATACTCAAGAAAATGTAGGATGGTCCCTGTGACGTTTGAAATGTCATGTCTCAAAGGGATGGGGTAAAATCGTTTTTTTTACAAATCGAATCGTTTTTTTATAAATCGAAAATTTGCTTTTCTCTAAAGTAACGTTTTAATTCCTAATTTTCATTATATTGACTTTCTAATGTATTGTATGATTTGTATCTATCTTTAAATAGGCCAAGATCCACTATGAATTAATACTAATTACGAACATTTAATTTTCGGTATAAAAAAATCGAAAATCCAATTATCGTATACCCCATCCCTAGCCAATGCAGACTAACGTAGTGACTTTTGACAAACGTCACCAAATATTATTTGATTTTAACAAACTCACATTTTTGCTAATTTCTAACAAGATGTATTAATTTGTCATTATTGTTAGTTTTATGTAATGTATTTTACCTAAATAACTTGCTATTTATTAGAATCGAGGCTTATATTAAAGTTGATAAAATAATTAAAATTACTGAACGTCGTTACAAGGTTGTATTGGGGCAAATTTGTGAACTGTCACAGGGACCATGCTACAATTTCTCAAGTATAATTGTTTGCGTTGACAAGTGCATGTGCGTAATGAGATTTGGTAACATCGCACGCCATATTGTAAATTACGAAGACAGCCATGATCGACCTATTGGCCTGTTATACATGATTCGCTAGGGCGTTTTTATAGCTGCCAGACGTGGTTTGTTTAATTTCGAGTTAGAACGCTTTTGACCAGAGTTTGCAGTCTAAACGGTAATAACATATGAAATTGTCCATTGAATGAATTTATTTCTTCACTTTGTTGCAAACTGTTTTTGCAATGTATATTTCATATGTCCAAATTAAAAACAACGTAATCGATGATAGTAGGAAATAGATTTCAATCGAATGGCATCAACCCTTCCTGACAGTGATTGGCGGATACAAGATTAAACTGCTGGGAAAGGGGTGATATCTCATTATGACTGGGAGAAACTAAATTATGTACCTACAACAGTTTTCTTTTAGACCTTATTCTGTTTCTACCTTTTCTAAATGAAGCCTTAACATTGAAAAGGGATAATAGAGGTAGAAACGTGTTCCATTCGAGAAATATCTAGCATTATATAGTAAGAAATGATAAGATAAAAGATAAATGTTATATAAGAGAGATAAGGAATGTAGAGATAAGGAAGGATTTTTGAGATGGTTTGGTTACAATGAGATAATGAGTTGTAAAAGTCTTAACACTTTAAGAACCGATTGAAATCAAGACAACGTTTCTTAGTGGCTGACTTGTTTTTCAGGGATTATGCTTTTTGTGAAGGGTTTACATAAGTAAATATTAGGAATATCAATAATAAAAGGACAATTTATAAAGCGCCATTTTTTTAAAGAATATATATGACCGAAGTCATACGTATCCTTATGCTATCGAACACTAGGCGGAAAAAAGTGTCTGTCGTTTGAGGAGAGTAGCACAGCTCTGGGTTCGAACCGACGACCTTCCGCACGGAAGTCCAGTGCGTTACCGCGCGACCATGTACCTCATTAGATAGCAAACTCTCATAAGTTTTGATAAGACGTCCCTGTAAGGATTGTTTTTAAGTGTTTCCTAAAGCTGCACACGCCACCCATTTTTTTTGCAAATTTTCAAATTCCACGCCACATGAATAACAACGGTAAAAACTCCATCACAATATCCCACACTATTGGATTTAAATAATTATAATAAACGGATAACTTATAATATATAACGTAGTTTAGAGAGAAAACTCTCATAAATTTTGATAAGGCGTCCCATCAAGGAATGTCTTTAAGTGCTTCCTAAGATTGCACACGCCACCCATATCTCTGACACTAGGAGGCAGAGTATTCCACGTCACATGAACATAGCGGCAAAATTTCTAACATACTACCCCGCTCTAGTGAATTGAAATAATAATAATAATAAATGGACAACTTATAGTCTTTTTTTGCGTACGTTGGCTACGTTGTCGCCCAGACGACATCTCCCAGTGTATGCAAATTTTCAAAATTATTAATTACACGCTGAATGGTTGACTTGCTTGGCACATGATTAAAACCACAAAAAACACGCAATTTTCTTTGCGTTGAACAATTTTTTAAATAAAATGTTTTAATTACTTCGACACGTTGTTGCGGAGTAAGATGCTCCATAATAAATTGTTATTGACCAATCTCCACGACTATCAAATATGAATTGACAAATAACAACCAAATCAAAATGGCGGCCTAACAAAATCGGCCTCGAACATAAAACGCATCCTGTATATAGTAATGTCGTTTAGAGAACGAACTCCCTTCAAAGGAACTCTTACTTAGGATTTGAACTCACTAATACTATATTGGACAATTCCACGGCACGGAACATGAAGAGGAGAACGATGTAATGGTTTGGGCATGTTCCACACCACAGGACCAGTAACGGTAAAGTCTCTATCATAATCCCAAACTCGGTTGTATTGATTTGGAACAACTAATTTATTAAAGATGTTTTAGAAATCGACCTCAAAGTTCTATTTCTCTCCGAAGGAACATCTCTCAGACATTGAATTTGATTTCAATTGATTATTCTTGTACCGTACACTTTGTTATACTCGTACCCGTATTATCAACTGATTCAAATGTACGTGCGTGCACTTTGCTGTGATTTCAACTGATTCTAATTCTTATACCGTATACTTAGTTATATTATCAACCGACTCAAATGTGTGTGCGTACACTTTGCTTTGATTTCAATTGATTCTTCTTGTACCGTACACTTTGTTATAATCGTACTCGTATTATCAACTGATTCAAATGTACGTGCGTGCACTTTGCTGTGATTTCAACTGATTCTAATTCTTATACCGTATACTTAGTTATATTATCAACCGACTCAAATGTATGTGCGTACTCTTTGCTGTGATTTCAATTGATTCTAATGCTTGTACCTACACTTTGCTATATTTTTAACTGATTTAAAATATATGTGCATACACTTTGCTGTGTTATCAACTGATTCCAATGCATGTATGTACATTTTCAAGTTTTGCAAACTAATTCAAATGCATTTACGTTGTCCACTGATTTTTGGAATCATGCACGTGCACTTTACTGTGTGACCAACTAATTCCAATACTTGTGCGTACACTTTGCTGTGATTTCAATTGATTCTAATGCTTGTACCTACACTTTGCTATATTTTTAACTGATTTAAAATGTATGTGCATACACTTTGCTGTGTTATCAACTGATTCCAATGCATGTATGTACATTTTCAAGTTTTGCAAACTAATTCAAATGCATTTGCGTTGTCCACTGATTTACGGAATCATGCACGTGTACTTTGCTGTGTTATCAACTGATTCTAATACTTGTGCGTACACTTTGCTGTGTTATCAACTGATTCTAATACTTTTGCGTACACTTTGCTGTGTTATCAATTGATTCTAATACTTGTGCGTACACTTTGCTGTGTTATCAACTTATTTTAATATTTGTGCGTACACTTTGCTGTGTTATCAACTGATTCTTATACTTGTGCGTACACTTTGCTGTGTTATCAACTGATTCTAATACTTGTGCGTACACTTTGCTGTGTTATCAACTGATTCTAATACTTGTGCGTGCACTTTGCTGTGTTATCAACTGATTCCAATGCACTTACGTACAATTTTACGTGTTCTTAACAAATTCCAACCCGTGTCCGTGTATTAATTTTTGCGGAACATACATTAGAAGCACTGTTCAAAATAAAAGCGAGATTATGTGGAGCAAATATATTTGGATTTTTCTCTCGAAAATTGATAACTTCGCCCAAGAAAAAAGCCGCGCAGCGAGAATTTTTTTGATGTTTCCCCAAAAAACAAATAATTTCGTGTAAGAAAACGAGCCGTTTCGTTTAAGAAATGATACATGTAATTTGTTAATGTACTGAAGAATTTCAGTATTTGTCATTCTTTATGCCGTGCCACCAAAAAGCCTTTCGTGTGCCACCTAGTGGCATGCGTACCATAGTAGTTGCGACAGCTGGTCTAAGGGATATCTGAGAATCTACGTACCACATATTGAAAGCCTTCCCGCCGTACAATATTGCTTGGCCGTTCACTTAATCCGCTGTCAGCAAATTCCCAATAAAATTAACCGGCGTCCTCCACCAAACCCTTTTAGCGGCGCTCATAGACAATTTGTCGCCAGTGTATTGCATTATCGCCCTCGTACATTTTTCCCGCGCTGCAGCCCCCCCTCCCCTTCTCAACCCTCCCGCCATAATCCTGTGTCGTGCGGGGACTCCCATATGTGATCACGTCGTACAGGGCCTCACTCAGGTGATGTTTAGCCTATATAAAAACAATACATTTCTAAGTTACTTTATAATACGTAACATAAATTAATTATATATAATAATACATACGCCACACTTTCCTATTTCGATACACATATTTTGTCTCTTCCACATTCATACACCTTCTCGTACACCTCCAACGGTTTCTCTTCCATCTTACATTTTCTTTTTTCAAAATATCATTCACTTGATCCAACCATACTTTCCTTGTGTTATCATTCACTTGACCCAACATACTTACTAATTATACGTTTAATAATAATCTCTTTTATCGATAACAAAAACGAAACAATATAAGGAAAAGTAGCGTTAATATAAGTTTCACATGATTTATATAACAAATTATTTATTTATTTTGTAAAGCTAAAATAAACTAATTTACATAAAAAGCTTTAAAATAAATATACACAGTATTGAATTGTATTAAACTTTCGTTGTATACAGTACAACCTAGAAGGCTTATTGCCATGTGGTAATATATTCCAACCAACTAGAAACATGTTAAAGAGGTTTTAAGTGAAAATTAGACTAGAATCCTTTTTAAAAAATCTTGGTTTCAACGGGAATCGAACCCGCAACCTCCAGGTTGGGAGACAAGCGTCTTGCCAACTAGGCAACGTAGGTCATCCGTACAGTAACAAAAAATAAAAAAATAATTGTTAAGCAGGAACAAATAAATTCAATTACTAACAAAGCTCAAAACACTTTATTTAAAAATATTTTCTTAAATATTGAAGATGTCAATATCTGAAGACCTAGTCATTGCTGGACCTCGTAGTCAAGGATCTCGTCGCTACTCCAACGTTAATCTTCTACGCCAACTGCTCTTACACGTCGACCATCTTATTTTCTGCAAGGAAACGGCCCAATCCCTGACGTCCTTTTATTATTATTAAAAATATTATTTATTTCTGTAAAGAAGCATTTTTTACTATACCAGTCGACGTCGTTACTAAGCCTCGTAGTAGAGGATACCCTCAACATTTCAATATCAAATTCAGTTGGAAATCGAAGCAGTGTCGTGGAGCTTTCATATCTTTAAGTGAGTGAGTCGTTGCACGCCAGCAAACTCACCGAACACACCGCTGTGCTGGATCCGATGGCACACCTGAAGTGAGATGATCGAAGCCCACTTGCGTGTTTTTATCTCTACTTTTTTTAAAGAATATATATTACCGAAGTCATATGTTTCTTTATAACCCCGAATACTAGGCGAAAAAAATGTATCTGTAAATCGCGGGGAGTAGTACAGCGCGGAATTCGAACCGGCGACCGTCCGCACGGAAGTCCAGTGTATTACCACGTGAGCATACACATCTTAAAGTATCAGTGATATTTGACACAAAATATACCTTAGAAGTGAAACAAGAAATATAAAATAACGGTCAAGTCACCACACGGTTGGAACAGGAAGTTTTCAAATAGAGAATAAAGAAGGCTAAACCCACACAGCAAAGGGGATAAGGAAGGTCGAGCCTGTCTCAGTGGAAGCTGCAGTGAGAGAGTGAGTCGGACAGTGCTGGTACAGAGGTCTAAAGACATATGTTCGTGGGGGCATTTTATATTCTCTAGCAACATCCTTAACTCTGTCACCGTTTGAGCCCATATCCAGCAATTAGATAGCTAGAGTACCACATGGGTAGTGGACCGCCGTGCATCCTACAGCCAGAACTTATATTTATTGGGCGTGTGTTGTTCATAACCTCGTTCAAATTGATACACTAGTGACATCTGTGAAAAACATCTAGAAGTAACATCATTTTAACATGTTTATATTAAAGAGTAAATAATTTGATGTAGCATTTATGAAAAATACACTAATGACATCTATGAAATAGGACAGTAATTAATTTTCACTGACATTTGTCTGCAATATATCAAGGTCATTCTCATAAATTGTCCATATATTATTATTATTTAAGTGAAAACTAGACTTTAATTTTAAAGTATAGCGGATCACCATGCGTCATGTAGACAGAACTTGTATTTATTAGGCGTGTGTTATTTGTAACCTTGTTCAAGTTGGTGTCCTGGTGACATCTATGAAAAACATATAGAAGTAATATTATTTTGACATGTTTATATTAGATTATAAATGATTTGAAGTACTGTTTATGAAAAATATATTAATGACATCTATGAAATAGGAAAGTAATTAATTTTTATCTCTGGCATTTGTCTGCGATATATCAAGGTCATTCTCATAAATAGTCCATATATTATTATTATTTAAGTGAAACTAGGCGTTTATTTCAAAAGTCTGGATACCAACGGGATTCAAACCCGTAACTTCTGGATTAGAAGACAGGTGTCGTAATTAATATGCCATATCTCATCGTTTCCGTATATTTATTCCAAAGTACATCTCTATGCTTTTCTATATGAGTATGCTATTAATTTATGTATGTGTGTAAAAATATATATTTTGCAGGTATGTATGAATAATAAGTGAGATACAGGCAAATCCTCAGTGAGATACAGGCAAAAACCTAGTTTACTGGGGATACGACAAATGAAAGGCAACAAACCCAGATCCATTAAAATTGCATGTCCAAATTAAATAACCTGTTGTTTTTTCGCAAATTATGTGTATTTCTTGTCATGTGTAATAATAAATAATAAAAAATAATAAATAAATAAATTTAAATATATAATCTAGGTATGAATGGGTGTCTATGAATTTTGTAAGCATATTACTAATTCTAATTCATTTTAATTTTTTTTTTTTATTAATTGGTAAAAAAAAAAACAATTTGTGTATTTTCCTAATTCCATCCCTATCTATGGTCCGAGAGCGCGGGAAAATTGAATTAAGAAAGCTTTCAGCGTCCAATCAGGACAGCGGGCCCATGTGACTTGGTATTGCCATTCCGATTTCATTATTTCCCGGTAACAACATTATGAAGGGTGATTGCTCATAGCCAAAGTATCTCTGACCGCCGTTAGTTGGGAATTTGATGTGTGGACCAAACTTCAGATTTTCATGTCAGTGGCGGATCTACAATATTAGAAATTATATCAGGTCGGTCCATAAATTCGTGCATATTGATTGATGCCATATGTATGATTAATTTAGTTTCAATATAACTATTTGACCCATATGACTTATGTCGTTGCTGGGCCTTGTAGTCGAGGATCCCGTCGCCACTCCAACGTCAATCTTGAGCTGCTCTTCCGTGTTATCTTCTGTGAGGAAACAGCCCGATCCTAGATACGCACTCCCTCCCTTACAGACATGTGGATCTTGCTGAGTCACCTGGCAATGCTGACACATGCTCGCTGCACGCTGACTGTTTCTAACACGTCTAGCCGTTGAGACGCCATCAGCTCGAGAATAGATGACTCTCCATCCTCCACGGTCCTGATCCAGCTGCTCCTAATCTCCGTACAAAGCCAGTAACTCTCGCAGACTGTCCTTATAGCGATTATCTCTCTGCCCACCAACCCATCGCTTGCCCGCTACTCCCCTGTACAAGACGCGTTTTGGTCCACAGCAATTGCGCCTTTCGAACCATATATTCTATTGGTTTACAGTTGAAGCGTTGCAGTACCGAGACATTTGTGACATGAACACTCCAGTAGATCTGAACAATTCGATGTGACTTACAATTAGATACCGAATTCAAATTCCGCATTAAAGTCCAGCGCGTTATCGCGCAGCGATGCATCCCATATACAATAAGATACAGGCAATAGCCTACTTCAGGGGTGGGTATACATGAGGTCAACGAGAACCACATTCTGGATTTTCATATGTATAAAGAGGCACACCATAGTCACGTTCTCGCGTAGTATTAAATACACTCATTCTAATTTATTACATATTCTACACAAATCTTAATTGCTATATCAAGTATCAAAAATACACATACTCGTATAAGAAAATGTAAAAATGGGAAAGAAAACAGAAAATAATTAGTTCAAAATTTATTTAATAAAAATTAAATATAATATAATAAAAAGTTTATTTATCACTCACAGCTAAATGTCGCATCTGTGCCACCAGTTTATCACTTTTAGCTAAATGTCGCATCTGTGCCACCAATTTATCACTTTTAGCTAAATGTCGCATCTGTGCCACCAATTTATCACTTTTAGCTAAATGTCGCATCTGTACCACCAATTTATCACTTTTAGCTAAATGTCGCATCTGTGCCACCAATTTATCACTTTTAGCTAAATGTCGCATCTGTGCCACCAATTTATCACTTTTAGCTAAATGTCGCATCTGTGCCACCAATTTATCACTTTTAGCTAAGTGTCGCACCTGTGCTACCAATTTATCACTTTTAGCTAAATGTCACATCTGTGCCACTAATTTATCACTTTTAGCTAGATGTCGCATCTGTGCCACCAATTTATCACTTTTAGCTAAATGTCGCATCTGTGCCACCAATTAATGTAGTTTTGTATTATTTGGATCCAACAATTTAACCACTTCTTCCAAGTTTCTCTTAATAAATTCTCCATCTCCATATGGACGTCTCTCCATGGCACAACCAATATTCCACACTATTAAAAAACTAGCTTCCTTTATTGTGTCATTTTCACGAATAAAATAATAAGACACGAGTCCTTGTTTTTGAGGTCCAGATTGTAAGGAATTAAGTTTGTCTGTTCACAATTTTGAAATGAGTGGATATTGAGCTGAAAAGTGGGAATGATTTGCTTCGTAATACTTGCGTCTTTGCTAGTTCCATTCATACATGCGCATCTTGTCACTTACAACATTTAGAAAGGAAAATCGCGAAAATATCTATATTTTAAGAAAGAAAGTATCTATATTTTTATAAGAGACATTGGGACCCGCACTTAACCCAACGAAGAGACGCATGCGGCTCTCGGAGCCGCATTTGGCCACGTTTGGCCTAGTTAATCGGGGACACGACAAAGGGAAGGCAATAGATCCATAATAAATATGTAAATTAAACAATACAATACATTATTCAAAAGTGAGCTATAATTTAAAGTACAAAAAAAATTATAATGATCCACCACTGGGCATTATTAGGCTATTGACACACTATATTATAAGTAATAATAGTTTATCTGTGGTCCAACTATGTTGATGTTTCAATGATGAAGTTGTTTGTGTCAAAACTTTTAGTCAAAGGAAGTTTCAACTCAAGTTATGATGTTAAGTAATTTAGAGGAAGTTATATGAGGAAGTTTAAGTAATGAAAGGACAGTTGAAACGAACTTAGATCGTAAATATACTTGTTCTTATAGGATTTATAATAAGATTTCCTATGAAATTAATCAGGAATATAAAACAACAAAAAACATACGAAATTTTATTAATTATATTTCTTCTTTGTCGTGGTCTCAATGCTGAGGAATGTGAACCAAAAATTGTTGAGAATATTCATGTGTTTTTCTAGGGAAAAATAATGCGGTGGTTTGTCATATAAGAATTGTATACATGTTGAATATATTGCGAGCCCCGCTGCTAATATACAGTATTTTATGTAGGATGTACTACTACGTCGCTAGTTTGGACTTATAGATGTTAAGTGGGAGCAAGAATGTTGTAGAAATATTTTAAGATATATTCATATGAACAGGAGTTGGAAGGATGAATAGAGACGAAAGGGAAAACAATGAAGCAGGAGTGATCAGCCTCTGTGCTGTGCTCCTCCACCAAGTGAAGCGTGTGAACCCAATATGTTTAGTTTGTCCGTGTAATATGATACATTAAAATGTATTTTCGTTCATCATAGGCAAATAAACAAATAAAAAAAAGTGGGGCGCGCAACGCCAACACGGGTTGGGCCGCAGAGTGGCTGGGGACAGAGCCCCTAGTATTAATTATGATTGGCAAGGATCTAATTGTGAGTGTTGTCCCTTGTCAAGTTTCTAGATATAATCTTTTTATTTTATAGCTTAAATAATTTTTTTAACAAAAATAATTGTAAGATACAGGCAAAAGCCTAGTTTACTGGGAACACGACAAATGAAAGGCCACAAACACAGATCAATTAAAATTATCTGTTCATATTAAATAACCTGTTGTTTTTTCACATGTTATATATCCTCAGTATGATACAGGCAAAAGTCTAGTTTACTGGGGACATGACAAATGAAAGGCAACAAACACAGATCAATTAAAATTGTGTGTCCATATTAAATAACCTGTTGTTTTTTCACGTGTTATATATCCTCAGTAAGATACAGGCAAAAGCCTAGTTTACTGGGGACATGACAAATGAAAGGCAACAAACCCAGATCAATTGAAATTGTGTGCCCACATTAAATAAACTTGTTTTTTCACATGTCATATGTCCTCAGTAAGATACAGGCAAAAACCTAGTTTACTAGGGACATGACAAATGAAATACAACAAACACAGATGAATTAAAATTGTGTGTCCACATTAAATAAACTTGTTTTTTTCACATGTTATATGTCTTCAGTAAGATATAGGCAAAAACCTAATTTACTGGGGACATGACAAAGGAAAGGCAACAAACACAGATCAATTAAAATTGTGTGTCCACATTAAATAACCTGTTGTTTTTTCACATGTTATATGTCCTCAGTAAGATACAGGCAAAAGCCTAGTTTACTGGGGACACGACAAAGGAAATGCAACAAACACAGATCAATTAAAATTGTGTGTCCACATTAAATAACCTGTTATTTTTTCACATGTTATATGCACTCAGTAAGATATACGAGTAGACAAGTTTACTGGGGACACGACAAATGAAAGGCAACAAACACAGATCAATTAAAATTGTGTGTCCACATTAAATAACCTGTTATTTTTTCACATGTTATATGCACTCAGTAAGATATACGAGTAGACAAGTTTACTGGGGACACGACAAATGAAAGGCAACAAACACAGATCAATTAAAATTGTGTGTCCACATTCAATTACCTGTTGTTTCTTTTCACAAATTATGTATTCATAAAATTATATATAAATAAAATTTAAAAAACAAATTGACGTTGACATTGAGAGAATGTTGTTTACGAGGTCCAGCAACGATGATATACGATCTTTCTCATTGCACGCATTTCTATAGCATTTATTCAGATTCAAATTGTAATAACAAGAAAAAAAATATGTAAGTTGATAAATAGAAAAAAAAATAAATGGTTTTTGTCGAATTATTTACCCTTTTTGTTGTTTACTTAATTTACAAAAATGTAGAATTTGAAATATCCACACGAAGGCTCTCAGACAACCCTTCAGCAGATCATATAGTATATTAGCTCCCTGAAATTTCTTTTGTCTTTAAGGATCTTTTATTTCGTTTAGAGTTCTGTGGAAAAATGCTAACCAAAACAGTTGCTGAATTGAGGACAAGTGTTCTTAATTTATTTGGACGTACAAAGTATGTCAACAAGGGCTGGTCAATCTTTTTAGGATTGCCAAATACGGTATTGGGTAAAAACTCGCCGTCCGCACGTGTTTTTTTCTGAGGGCATGAGGGTCAATTAAGACGAATACATT
Source organism: Odontocerum albicorne (assembly GCA_949825065.1). NCBI lineage: Eukaryota > Metazoa > Arthropoda > Insecta > Trichoptera > Odontoceridae > Odontocerum > Odontocerum albicorne. The sequence continues at coordinate 7,852,807 of OX463867.1, forward strand.
TTATTTAATTAAGATATTCGGTCTTTTAGTGACCATTAAAAAAGATAACAAGAGTAAAACACGCATGTCGTAATGAACGGATTCGAGCCATAAGCAGATCAAAGTCTGCAGTATTGAATGTTTAGGAACGGTTGTTCCTTAAAGGAGAGATGATAAGGATGATTGTTGATAAATAAAACTCGTTCGAAATCGGAATATGCAAAGAGGTATTTTATTGATAAACGTCGGTATTTATAATATTTGGAATGTGTGCGGGAATACGCAAGAGATATATCGCTGTTTCGTCTTTGCCTTACAATATGTTTATTGTCGTCACGTAGGTATTCGTTGTTTTGACTGACAGCGAGGAAGATATGTTGCTCTCTCCTTTCCTCATGGAATGCGGTCGTGAGTTGTAACTAGTAGTGAGTTGAATGACCGACCGTGTGAACTTTGCCCATTGTTTGTCTCGCATTGTGAAGCATGCGAGTTTGATGACCGGGCGGGCAAAGGTCGCCTCGTGGGTTCAGTGACCGCACGTATAGTCACTACAAATGCATTGCTAAAATCCAATAGATATAACAATGTCAGCTGCTTAAAGCTTACTCAATTATACGATTCAATATGATGAAACTAATTTAAAAAATTGACACATAGTCAATTTTTTAAATTAGTTTCATCATATTGAAGTTCATCAACTTAGTAAAGCTCCTTTCTTCTCTTACTTAAAACATTCATTTTATCCATGCATTTATTTCTGATGTCTTAATTCCGACTTCTTTCATACATTGACACTCCACATAAATAGTGCGTGCATCTCTATAGCATTAATCGTATTCTTATAATTCTGCTAAGTCCAAGTTTCACTTCCACACACCAACGTGGGCACTTTCACCTTCTCCACATTCATACATCTCGTTATACACACATATAATGTAACGTGATACTTACATACTATAATATGAGTGTCATATTACAGTATATGAGTATTTCATTATACACCGAAATAAATGACACATTAGTGTTATTTTTGATTCTGTATTCTGTCATACATTGTCACCCCATCCATATACCATATATGATAGAATAGGGAATGAAGTGATAGGGGATGAATGTGAACTTAAGGGTGATGTGTTGAGTAAGGTGGAGAAGGAGCACGCTGAGATGGTTTGGGCATGTGGAACAATGAATGAAGAAAGACTAACAAAACAAATGTACAGTGTAAATATGAGTAGATGACGTGGTAGAGGAAGACCAAGGAAAGTGTGGTTGGATCAAGTGAATGATATTTTGAAAGAATGAAATGTAAAAGTCATAGGAGCTGCATGTGTGTGGCGATAGGAAAGTCTGGCGCTTTCTCCTATCTGCCTATCCCGATAGGGAGACAGCGTGATGTATGTATGTGTATTTTGAATATCTATTACACATAAATAATAGACGTGTACCAATTTTCGTAATTATATGTAATATTATTTTTCTATTATTTAGGTTCCATTTAAATAAAATTTTTGTCTTTATATAATATTATTCTATTATTTAGGTTCCATTTAAATAAGATTTTTGTCTATATATAATATTTTTCTATTATTTAGGTTCCATTTAAATAAGATTTTGGTCTATATACGAGTATAATATTATTTTTCTATTATTTAGAGTCCATTTAAATAAGATTTTTGTCTTTATATAATATTATTTTTCTATTATTTAGGGTCCATTTAAATAAGATTTTTATATTTTGATATAAAAATAATTGATATTAATCTAGAATTTTGCGATATTATTAAATAACTTTATTTTTTTTTTGCTTAAACGTTTTAAAAAAATACTCGCGGATCGATTTGGCAGGTCGCGGGTTGGCGATGACTGATTCAACCCATGTTTTACCTGTTCTGAAATAATCTGGGAAACTCACATAGTGATACGCAAGTAGTGGGACACGGGCCACTTGTGGTATCTACGCTAGTTAAATAGGGTGGCAAGTTATTGATGCGATGTTGAACGGTACTTAAATAGGGTGACAAATAATTGATGCGATGCAGATGTTGAAGAATATCAAAATTGATACCATTCACTCTATTGACTGCTACTACTGTGTGGCTAAAACTGTATATAACTGGAAACAAGAGTAGTCGAGGGGAGGTCAATAAATTGCGAATGAAGGGGTTAAGAGAGGGGGTGGCAGTGCGCATGTTCCGATAATATGACTCATTATTAGTATATTGGGATGTGGAATGCATACTGCTGATAGATTACAAAGATAAGGGCATCACAATAACTGGAATGTATTACTCTGATCTGCTGATGCAGTTAAAAGAAGCTGTGAAGGAGAAATGGAGTGCTGCTTTTGCATGACAATGCACCCGTGCACAAAATCAATTCTGCATCGGCTGCTCTTGACAACTGTGGCTTCCAAACATTAAATCACCCTCCCTACAGCCCAGACCTGACTCCGTTTGACTATTATTTGTTTCCAAATATGAAAAAAGACGACCTCCGTGACCTAGTGGTAAGACACTTTTCTGCCAATCTGGAGGTTGCAGGTTCGATCCCCGCTGTAACCCAGATTTTTTAAATAGGATTCCAGTCTGCTTTTCCCTTAGGGTCTATTAAAAACATATTTCTGGTTGGTTGGAAGAGATTGCCACATGGCAATAAACTCACCAGGTTAAAAAAAAAAAAAGAATTTCGAGGGAAGAAATTTACGGACGATGAAGAAGTTTAAACAGAAATTTCCGTTTCTGGTTTACACTTAAGGCCACTTTTACATCTTTCGGGTTGTTTGGAAGATATTGCCACATGGCAATAAACCCGCCAGGTTGTGCTTTACAATGAAATCGTAATACAATATAATAAATACTGAAGCAAAGTATAAATAGGTCAAAACCCATACGATGGTTGTCGTCAAAGAAACAATACGAGAATTGAATTTTGAACACAAGAGAGCGAGAGAGGAATACTTGGATTCTCTCCGAAAGTAATTCGAAATTTGAATCTCGGTGGGTCCGTGATAACTGAACGAATTTTAAATACCTAGCTAACAATTTTTGAACCGGTGTAAAAGGGGACGATGAATAAATTATATATATAAACAAATTTTACATTTATGAATATATATTTTCATAAATGTAGAATTTGTTTTACTTCCGTGAATATTTCACGGCTTACAATTAGTTTATAATTATTTAAAGTGTGTATATATATATATTTTTGGACACACTGTTAGTAAATATTTAAATCTTTTAGTAATTTGTCTACCATAACAGCATGACTGGTGGTGAGATCAAACAGAAAACCAATTTTACGTTAACTTGAAAAAAGAACAAAGTACTCTTTGATATTCATAGTCCGCTCAAAGGAATTGATTGATGGTGTAGTCATATCACCATGACCATCCTCTACGGGGTTGAATACATCCCATGTCAGAGGCTTTACCTCCTTTGTTGGGGTGGCATGGGATCTACCCCCTACCCATGCAGGGAAACCCCCTTTTCTGGGTTGGCTCTCCCAATAGTTTTGATATAAATACCCTCGCGGCAGGAGGAAACATCAGTTCATTCCTGGCATCTGCTCAGTGCTGACATAGCTTCCTTTACTAGACTCTACTAGAAAAAATGTAAGTGTTTATTTATAATTTTATTGAAAAAAAAAAAATATTTTGTCAAAGGTGGCCTTGTTGGCAGATCGTTTGTCTTTCAACTAAGAAGTTGGGTTCGATTCTCGTTGTATATATAATTTGAATCTAAGGATAGGAAGTTGGTGACTGCGGCCATTACATAAGATACTTTCTCGAATCTGCATATGTTCAGAAAAAAACATATTTGGTAAATATACCTCAGAAAACTTACCGCAGAAGACGAACGACAAAGAAATCTTTGCAAAACTTTCGATATATGATAATAACACATTCGGCTTTAGGTGTAGTGTTTTAATTATCTAAAAAAATATTTTATTTGATTTATTAAAAAAACTAGGAATATAATATACATACTTGTATTTATATACAAAAATATTAAGTCAGTTTAACTTATTTCTTGTATTATTTATAGTTAAGGCATTAACTTTGACGACCTCCGTGGCCTGGTGGTAAGACACTTGTCTGCCGATCCGGAGGTTGCGGGTTCGATCCCCGCTGGAACACAGATTTTTACAAATAGGATTTCAGTCTGGTTAACACATAGGGCCTATAAAAACATATTTCTGGTTGGTTGGAAGAGATTGCCACATGGCAATAAACTAACCAGCTTAAAAAAAAACATTGTAGAGGTTTAAAGACATTGTAACCGGTTTCAAAGTGTCTTGTTTGTGATCCTGATGATGAGGGGAAAACCTTAAAGCCGGTAGGTTTATACCGTTACGTAAAGTGGAATAAACAGTGTGATAAAACAATTAACTATGATTTATGGCTAAATTCCCATTAAAAAAACAAATTTGCATACAAACCTATACAAAGTGACATGACTCATTATCTTGAAATAGGAAAATGTTGAGTCCATTCTGCATATACGAGTATATATGTCCACGTATTTTTTTAATAATTTCTCATGAATTTTAAAAGGTTAACCCATTAGTGTCTGGTTTTTTTAAATTAAATCAATTGTCACATATTATTTAGTTAAAAAATGTGAATTTAAAAAACCTTCACCCACCATATGGTGGATGAACTATTGGCGACCTCCGATACCTAGTTGGTAAGACGCCTGTCTTCCAACCCGGGATTTTCGGATTCGATTCATGTTGATACAAATTATTTAAAAACCTACCTTATCCTTGTACTGTACACAACTACAGTAGAGGTCACACGGTAACACATTGAAGTTCGTACGGAAGGTCGTCGGGTCAAACCCCGCACTGTACTACTCCCCTCGACATTCTTTCTTTTTATTTTTATTTATTTAACACTTTTATTACAAATACAATCTGGCTGCCTTATTGCCAGGCGGCAATCTCTTCCAATCAACCAGACAAAATTAAATGTGTGTGCAACGGCTCACTTACTTAAAAATAAACACAAACTCAGCACAGCTTTGCTTTCTAATTAAATTGATGTTTTCATTTTGTTTTGACACTTCTATCACACAACAATAATTTTGTCGACGAATTGAATTTGGAGATCGTTTTTGGATTCTACCTGGAATTGAATTCGAAAACATCGGGTGGAAGATAAGTGTCGTTACAACTAGCCCAAGATGCACTTGTTACCTCTTGAGGTGCGCAATTAAATTCATATATTTAATATTATTGTGAATACATTAAAGATAGATAACTCGTATATTATTATTGTGAATACGTTAAAGATAGATAACTCGTATATATAATAATATTATTGTGAATACATTAAAGATAGATAACTCGTGTATTATTATTGTGAATACATTAAAGATATATAACTCGTATATAATATTATTGTGAATACATTAAAGATAGATAACTCGTATATATCATAATATTATTGTGAATACATTAAAGATAGATAACTCGTATATAATATTATTGTGAATACATTAAAGATAAATAACTCGTATATCTTTACTTAGTAATTAAATATATCCTCAAGAACTTTCCTGTAATTTAAAAAACGCAGCTCATAAGCGCCACAGTAAATTATGTTTGAAAGGGTGCATTGTCTCTCCGGATTTATTTATCTTGTATGGAGAATATATTATGATGAAAACATTTGAAGACTGGTACGGCGGGATTACCATTGGTGGAAGAAAGCTCTCAAGTCTATGCAGATGACACGACTTTAATTAGACCAGATCAGAAGGAGAAATGGCAACACTCTTTCAAAAGGGAAAAACGAGAGCAAACTCCTGGACCTGGAATTCAATAGGTCAGAAACCAAGTTAATGATAATAGACCGCAGTAATAAACTGTCACCAAATAATACGAATCATGGTCTAGAGGTGGTTACAGACTCCAGTATTGTCAACAGTAATAATATGAATCATGATTTAGAAGTGGTTACAGACTCCAGTATTACCAACAGTAATAATATGAATCATGATCTAGAGGTGGTTACAGACTGCAGTATTGCAAACAGTATAAATATGAATCATGATCTAGAGGTGGTTACAGACTCCAGTATTGCCAACAGTAATAATATGAATCATGATCTAGATGTGGTTACAGACTCCAGTATTACCAACAGTGAAGGATGTGAGGCTGAGGTCAAAAGAAGAACTTGAATTGTTAAAAAATGTGATGTCAACATTGGAAAATACTCGTATATGAAAGACCAGGACCGTCACAACGAAAATGCGAATAGTTAAGTCTCTCGTCTTTGCAATATTCATAAATGCATGCAAGCGAGAGACGTATACTAGTTGTATTTGAAATGTGGCGCAGGATGTTACGAATTCCAAGGACGGCAAAGTGAACAATTCTCGAAGAACTGAGAGTACAGACGGATTGTCGACAATACTATATGTCTTTGACGACTCTTCCGATTCTTTGGACACGTTGCTTGTGGTCATGGAGACAGTTTGGAGAGGTTTGTGGTTACTTTGTGAAAGGACGATACATAAGACTACTCTTAAAACTGCTCTTCAAACCGAGGAGTCATCCAGGGTTATCGTGGAAGTCATGATTCTCAGTCATGAGTTATACGGGAGGATGGAATATTTAAAAGTATATTATATTGAAAATCAAGATGTCAATATTCTCAAGATTATTAACAGTGGTAAAACTACATTTGATTTTTGGTCTAATATCTAGATTATAATAATATAGTTCTTTCCTGAATATAATGGACTAGTTATGAAAAACCACAATGCAACTATTCAATACCATTACCTCTAGATCGCAGCCAAACCCAATACACCATTATGTATAAAAACAATCGTTTTCTTTTATTCCAGCTAATCACAATGTCTGGATTTAGCAGGACCACACTGAGGTTGTGCGTGAGCATCGCTCTGGTGGCCCTTCTGGTGCTGAGCCTTGCTACCGAGGGAGATGCCACCTACAGGAAGCCCCCCTTCAACGGATCCATCTTCGGAAAGAGGGGAAATGCCGCTGGTAAATTATATATTTTTTATTTAGGCAACTCACCCTTGCTGAGAGTGTTTTGTGCCCTTTGTAACATATGAGGAATGATATTTACCAGTAGTGATGTCACTTTATTAATTATGGCACCATCTCATGGAAATTTATCAAACTTTCAAACAACCCTCGTAATTTTATCAAAGCATTATTTAATTTTTTTTTGTTTAATTGTTATGTTAATGTCTAGCTAGCAATAAGCAGCATATAAGCTAAAGAAAAACACAAACCGCTAAACAAACATTAACCGCTAAACAACGGCCACCGAAGACACAGTTATTTAAAGCATATACTCGTACGAAAGTCATAGTTTAATGGTATATTTTCACAACCCGTCAAGTTGCAGAAACAATTTTCAGATCAAGAATGAATTGTAAGAAGAAGACACATCAAATATATTTCACTTAAATATACTTACGAGTATATTCCTTTTTCTATGTGTAAATTGCTTGAATTTCGCACAAGCAAGCTCAAATGACTGTGGTCAAAAGGGAATCCAGCCTTATGTTACATAACATACATATATACACACCACTACGCCATCTCCATGTCGTGTTAGGCAAAGGACCAGACTTTCCTATCTCAACACACATCTTAAGGCTCTTCCACATTCATACATCTTCTCATATAACTTATACGATTTCTCTGACTTTCTACGTTTCCTCTTTTCAAAATATTATTCACTTGAACCAATTATAATTTCCTTAGTCTTCCTCATACACGTCTTCCACTCACATTTGCACTATATATTTGTTTTGTTAGCCTTTCTTAATTCATTCGATCTACGTGCCCAAATCATCTCAACGTGTCTTCATTTTATTCAACACATAAGCCTTAAATTCCCATTCATCGCTAATCACTTCATTTCGCATTTCGTACACATTGTCATTTTATGTATTCTTCTCAATGTGCGCATCTCTACAACATTTATTCGGCTCCTCTCAGTCTTGTTCTAAGTCCACGTTTCACTCCCATACAACAAAGCTGGGACCAAAATAATTTTGTGCACTATACAGCCTTGATAATTGTAACTAACCTAAAGGCATCACAAGTATGTAGCTATTAAATAAAAGTGATTTATTTTTTGCAGAATACGACCCAGCAGGAAAGACCTTGTCAGCCATGTGTGAAATTGCCACTGAAGCATGCCAGTCTTGGTTCCCATCCCAAGAAAACAAGTAGACTACACACTATGCAATGACCGCTTGGATAATGTTTCGCCATTTTTAAATATTATACAACAGCAAATGAAAAAAAAAAGAAGAAAAACGTATCTTTTTTAGCCTTTTTCACAAATTTTATCCAATAAAGTTAACAATAGCTTAATTAAATAGTGTGAATAGCGCTTTATACAAATAAAGTTGTTTTAACCGGCACCAAAATATTTAAATAAATGCAACAGTCCGTATTTGGAAACACGTTTTACATCCGAAAAATTATAATTCCAATTTCAAATTCTAGCTACAATTTTTTAAACGACTGGTTTATAAATATATTGAATAATTGCAACACTATTCATTTGGAAAACCCTTGAATATACGATTGGAATATACAGATTATAGTGAAATTTCGTGGCGTACATCACATTCTAATTTAGTAGATTTTTTCGAACTTAATATTTGAAATATAAAAAGTGTTTTCTTCTTCTTTTTCTAATGCTGTTGAAATAAGTTTAAAATGGTGGTTAATGAATAATAGGCACGTTCAGGTTCAATGATTAATTTAAAATAAATAACGGCTGATTTGACAATATAATTGATGTTTTATGTAAATTATAAATGAATGTATTACTTTTATCCTTTATAAATATTTTTCTCTATTATAAATTGCATTAATATCATGTAAAATGTGGCTGGTAAATTGAAAATTACTATATTTAGAATTATTTATTAATTAATATTCGTTTGTTTACATAATTATGGAAAAATGATGTAGGTTAACGGATATAAGGTGATGTAAAAAGATGGAAAATAAACCATTTATTGCAAACTTAATTCTTTTATTTATCGATTTTAACCCTTTCTTACAATTGATTTTAAACAAAAATTAATTAGTAAAATATTTATTATACAGAAGAGACCACAACAAACAAAACAGGAATTGTTGAAGAAAAACTTAAAAAGAAATGATACGTATTGGATTTGAACCATCAACTCTCTAGATCAGTGTTTCTCAACCTTTTTTTTAACCTGTGGCCCCCTTTTGAATATTTATTTGCCCCCACTCATAGTAGCTCTGGTGAAAATTAAAAGAATAAGCATTAAAAAATCCACCGTTTATTTTAATATTACAAAACAGATTTTTAATAAAAATAAATATAACAAATCTCCAATGAACTACGTACATACATACTCGTACTTGTATTGGTTTTTAAAAATAAAAATAATAAAAAATTGACATTTATGGTAATTAATTTAGTGATTCTTGTGACTGATGCAAACTGGCAAGTTTTTTTAATATCAGGTTACAATGTTATTAGCGACAAATGTAGATCGCCTCTATTCACTACATCAAGACGGTTACGAGCTATTGAGAGAAAATGAACAACTCGACTCAATCCAGATTCGTCGAGATAAGATGTGGGAAATGCAATAAAATATATTTTTCCTTTCCACCATCCCTTCCTTTTTCTTTGATTCATGATATCTCACTTCATATGTAAAGGAATGTTTGGGTGATTGTGCATGTTTGTGGGCATATGCTCACGTTCATGGATTTTATGGGGGTGGTTGGTCATTCGATTTTTTTGCGACCATATAACTTGCTTAATTTACTTTTGGTTGGTTGATTGGAAGAGATTGCCGCCTGGCAATGTATCAAATATATTTGTGTTACATAAGGGGCATATTTTTATAATGCCACGAGTTATTTACATCTTGCTTGACTTACCCTGCGTATAAATTACATGTTGGCATTTTTTTGAGAATACGTACACATGTTTTGAAAATACATACACACATTTTTTGAGAATATATACACATTTTTTTGAGAATATATACACACATTTTTTGAGAATACATATATTCATTTTTGAGAATAAATACATACACTTTTGAGAAACACACACTTTATTTTTGATAATACATACACACATTTTTTGAGAATAAATACATAGGTACATTTTTGAGAAAAAACACACTATATTTTTGATAATACATACACACATTTTTTTGAGAATACATACACACTTTTTTTGAGAATACATACACACATTTTTTGAGAATACATACACACATTTTTTTGAGAACATACACACATTTTTTGAGAATACATTCATACGAGTACATTTATCAATTGTTTGTCATAATACACAGTTTTATAACAGTTCAGGTACTTTATAAAGAAAACTCGGAAACTGTGAATGGCACGGGTTAATTGTGTATATTATATATTTAAGAAAAAATTAATTACACTTTGTACTAATGTAAATGCATGATAACATCTATACAACAACCCTTCCTGTAATCTTTCTTACTATTAATTTTCTTCACTAAGAAAGAGAGAATCTCAATTGTGAAAAAGACACAGTAGTTAGAATAGTGTATTGCAGTGGTGTCTATGGACTGAAAAATCAACTTCAGAAATGTATTTAAGAGCTTTCAAAATATTTCAATAGATGGCAATAAACAAAATAGCTCTGAAAAGGAACATGTATAATTTTTTCTTTTGTTATAATATTCTCTATGGTTCATCTCTCCATTAAAATTGTTAAATCTTTAAATATTGTACGTGTTTGTAAAAATAAATAATAGCCAAGATCTTAAAAAACTACCCTTGAGGAAGAGAGTGGATTTTTAAAATGACATATCTTCAAATTTAAAAATTAGTAACATGGTGACTCTTTAAAAGGGGGAGAGCGAAGAGTGATGAGCTTTTGGAGGTTTCCACAGAAGCTTCGAGTGGTTGACTGATGAGAATTCAAAGTTTGTGACGAGTTATTGAATATCTCAATCACATAAGTACTATAATTACCTCAACACCCACATAATGATTTAAATGTGATTGTTAACATTATGATGCTGTTGGATTTAACTGTGTGTAATGATGTCAATGTTGCAACTGTGTGTTTAAGTGTGTAGGACAAATATATAAAATTAGAGATTGAAATAAATTGAGTGTTGCGAATCGATCCAATATGATGCAAAGGTATTATAATTTGTTTAATCAAACACTGTCTATTCCACTTTATGGTATAAACAGTGTTCGATAAAACAAATTATCTCCATAAAGTGGAATAAACAGTGATTGATAAAACACTGTTTATAGCACTTTACATACTTTTGAATGTGAATTGCTGTTGAATGCGAATTGCGGTTGAATGCGAATTGCTGTTGAAAGCGAATTGCTGTTGGTAACGCAGCCGAATCTCCTACCATACATTCCCATTTATTTTGTGATCTGGCCTTTTTATTTATAAATAAAAGTAATGTTCATGCATTTTTTATTGTTAGTTTTATGACCTTGATCAAAAGTGCTACGTGTCTTTGAAAAGGTTAAGAACCACTGGTGTAGAGGACTGCGAGTGAGGGGTAAATTCATAGAAAAGGGAAGTAAATTAGGAAAGGAGTCTCCACCTTTATTCAAACATCAGACCAGCTATGGCGTTCGATTAAAGGCCTTCATTTAAATAAGGGGGCAGATTTCATGTATTGTATAACACTATCCTTGTATACAGTACAATCTGGCAGGTTTATTGCTATGAGGCAATTACTTCCAACTAACTAGAAAGACATCCTCCTGTTGCCTAGTTGATGAGCATATCTTTCAGTCATTACGGATTCAATTCTCGTCGATACGCACATTTTTTAAAAAGTTTCATCTGTTTTTAAGTTAAGGCTTCTTTAACATATTTCTGGTTGACTGGAAGATTTTTTTACATGGCTATAATTTTGATTCGATAGAGTTTATGTCAACAGAATACTGGATACAGATGGGATATTTAACTTTATGTCAACAGAATACTGGATAAATATGGGATATTTACCTTTATGTCAAGGGAATACTATATACAGATGGGATATTTAACTTTATGTCAACAGAATACTGGATAAATATGGGATATTTAACTTTATGTCAAGAGAATACTTAACATAAAGTTAAATATCCCATACAAAATACATATGTTATAAGTAAACTGAAACATATGTATTTTGTCAATGTTTATAAATTGATTTGTGAAAAGTACATTTTGAAATATTTATTTCGAACAATTTTTAATTTCATAGAACACTAACAGGAAATAAATCAATGTATGGATAAAATAGATGACTTTAAACCAAGGGTAGTCAACCTTTTGAGCAAAAACCGGTAGAGGGTAAAAGGCTTGCAGGCGGCTAGTGTACTTTTTTTCAATTAACAGACATATCAAAATTTGAATGCCTGAAAATGAGGTAACATGCTTAAATTTGTCCTGTTTTATATACTTAGCGATTTTTTTTCAATAAATTTCGTGACCATATAACTATCATCCCAAGAATACTGTATAATAGTAATAATAAAAAATAAATAAAGGTTTATTGATAGCAACATAGTATGTACATAATACATTTAGACACATTTCAAGAACACATTAAAAAGAGAATACATTAAAAAACAGAAGCTATCAAAAACAGGGCTCATCTAATAACATCCCTCCGGCCAAGATACACCCCTCCAATATAGGGCGAACCCAGCCACGGGGACACCAGATGTTTTTCAGCCCACACCCTTGAACACGTAGAACAAGAAGATAAAAAAAACACACAAAATAAATAGATGACAAAAAAAATACATTCAAGAGAGAAGACATTAAAAGGTCCGAGCTAATCCCACAAACATTCCCCCGGCCGAGATACACTCCCCCAATATAGGGCGAGCCCAACCGCAAGGACATCGGGGGGCTTCCATCCCACACCCCCGCATATCTAGATTAAAGAATAAATAAAAAAAACAAAAACGTATGGCAGAAAACAAAATAAAAAGTAAACCCACATATACCACCTCAGGTTACCACTAACTGCCAGCAAGAACGAAAAAAAGAAAAGCCTCAAAGGAGTCCAAATTTTATCAAGTGTACCCTCGGTTTGCTAATAGGCTGCTACAAAGCGCCACTAGAGTATATTTTAAATATTATTGATCTTGCCAGCCAAAAAAATTAACACCACCGGGAATTGAACCCTTGGTTCCTGAGTTAAATGACTTAACCACTGTACCATGAGGGTCAACTAATTCTTACATTGATTATTTTATTGAATATAAATACAGTTCACATTATATAAGTGTAATATTACATAAATATCTAAATCAGTGTTTCTTAACGTTTTTTGTGCTATGCACCACCTAAGCCTTTCTAAAATTCTTATGCCCCCCCCCCCCTACGTAACGGTGTCGCGACAAAGCGATCAAAACAAGCCTAAACTCTGAACGAGTCAATTTTCGAATTGCCCCCCTTAAAAATCAAATTGCCCCCCTGTGGGGCGTGGGCCACACGTTGGGAAACACTGATCTAAATAAATAAATATAAGTATTATTTTGGATACTTATTACATGTAAAAAAATAAATGTGTACTTACTTATACGTAATTTTCTTTTTAATTTTTGTCTATATATGATATTATATTTTTATAATTATGGGTCACATTTATATTAGATTTTTTAACCTGGCGAGGTTGTTGCCATGTGGCAATCTCTTCCAGCCCAGACCTCCAACCAACTAAGGAAGTACCAGACTGGAATCCCATTTTTGAAAAATCTGGGTTCCAGTGAGGATCAAACCCGCAATCTCCGAATGGGCAGACAAGCGTCTTACCATAAGGCCACGGAGGTAGTCTGTTATTATATTTTGATAAAAATCTTCGTGTCAAAAATCTATACTGTGTCGCAATTATTAAACAACAATGTTTAATTATTTTATAATTTTTATGATTTATAAAGAAACAGCTCGCGGGCCGCATAAAATACTCTCGCGGGCCACGAGTTGGCCATGCCTGCTTTAAAATATATCAACAATTAACACCTCAATAACCAGAATTTATCTCATGCATAGCTGTCATGTAACAGTTTATCTCATGCATAGCTCAGTCATGTAACAGTTTATCTCGTGCATAGCTCAGTCATGTAACAGTTTATTTTACGCATAACACAGTCGTGTGATAGATTATCTCATGTATAGCTCAGTCGCGTAACATATTATCTCATGCGTAGCTCAGTCATGTAACAAATTATCTCATGCGTAGCTCAGTCACGTAACAGATTATCTCATGCGTAGCTCAGTCACGTAACAGATTATCTCATGCGTAGCTCAGTCACGTAACAGTGTATTACATACATAGCTCAGTCATGTAACAGTGTATTTCATACATAGCTCAGTCATGTAACAGGTCAGTGAAAATGTTATGATTATGGAAGTTGAACAAAAAAACACTTATTTCCATAGATTTAGCCACCATCTTCCTAAACCAGAGTTTCCCAAATTGTTTTTTCTTACCACCCCCTTTTCATAGAGGATTTTTTTCAACGCCTCCTTCTGGAAAACTTTATCCCTATCTCAACTAATAGTATAGCTGTGTTTGCTTTATAATTGTTGAGCTTCACAATTTTTAAACAATCCAATAGTGATTAAATACTTTTCACAGTATTGTACAGTAAACGTGACATGACATGCACAGATTCCTACTGCTGCGAGCTGGACTTGTAAGAATCCGCGTAAGTCGAAAGTGCGCGCAACCACGTAGGTTAAGACCTGTCGTCTTAATTTTTTAGACAAATCGGTTGTAACTTGCATTTTACAATGTACGTATCCTTGTAAAATAAAGCGACCCTTACATTAAATCACCGTTGGACCAACACGGTTGGTAGATATGATTCTTGCGACGATACATGACTGTAAGCGTGTCTAAATAGTCAATTGGATAAGTGTTTGCTTAAAAAATGTTATAGTTACCAATTTGTTAAGGGTTTTCTTATTGCTCAGTAGCTTCTCAATGCCCCCATACTGCCCCTGGGGCCAGCAACGCCCCCATAGATCTCTCCAGCGCCCACAAGGGGCGATAGCGCCCACTTTGAATACTATATTCTAAACCCCGACAGCGTTGAACTAAATATATCTAAATCTAAGTGATCTACTGTATTGCACTCTCGCTGCATTCTTATTACTAGAATATACACACAAAAGCTGATGATATTCTTTAATGGAGCAACCCTGAAGACACTTGTCCGTCCTTCATTTTTAATGACAATCAAGAATAGTTTTTTTATGAAAGCATTGGGTTGAAGGCAGGTATTTGCAATATTAAACCGCCATCAGGCACTGTGATTCTTTTTCAATTCTTCTGTGGGTGTATTTTTTATAAAGACATGATATCTCCAGTAGCTTTCCCCTCAACGGCCTTCTATACTAGGGGTCGACAAACAACGGCCAAATTGTGCCCGCAGTCTCTTTTTGTACAGCCCGCGAGCTAAGAATGGATTTTACAATTTCAAATTCTTAAAAATTTCAAAACACACGCTGTAACGGAACGCCGACCACCGAATTGAGGAGTAGCGAGATACGACCGTATGCGGCGCTCTTATTGCTATCACATTCGGTGGCCTCTACTGTGACGCCACTATGTAATCATTTGACAGCGTTTCCAGTGCCGCCTATATCGCTGTTCTACAACATTGTGGTCTCGTTTTATTACCCAAGATACTATCGTACATGGCGTTTTTTAAGCTTTGCATTCGGTGGCCTCTAGTGTGACGCTACTAACTATTCGGCAGTGTTTCTTTCAGTTCTGCAGCATTTTATTCTCGTTTTATTACTCGTGATTACTATAAATAAATGTAGATTGTTTTAAAAAATGTATTACTCGTGTGTATCAAACATGTATCTGTCAAAACAAAAAAAGTGAAACCCACTTTTGACTCACAGAATCTAAAATATTTACTATTTGGCATTTTACGAAAAGTTTTAACGAGTGCTGCTTTACTTAAACAAAATGTGACTTGTTCACTAAGTGCTTTCTTGTCTGACTCGTCATACAAGTCCCCCATCACCCTGCTGCCGATGATCGTCACCGGGTGTTACACCCTGTATATTATTTTTAATCTGTTAATAGTTATCCCGAGCTAGAACACCCCTGAGGAGAGTTTTCTATCTGAACAGTGATATATAAATTGCTTTTTAATTATTATTAAGTAACAAGATTCGCATGAAATCTAGTATCAAACTAGCCATTATGACAATGATGAATGCGAGCCAATTGAAAAGCGACAGATGGCACTAGTGTCGCGTGTCTATTGCCAAGTGCTGCGACGCCTCTCCCGGTATAAGTCTCCTGCAGGTTTGAGACATTCCAGCTTCTCAAGGGGTCGACATTTGTCGGTAGCGTAATACAATTTTTGGAATGGGCGTCAGGTATTCGTGTGGGATCCAATACGAATATCATGATGCCTGTCTTAAAGTGACTAACAAAGTTGTTGATTGGAAGCAGCGGATATTGTTAAAAATATCCTCGGAGCTGCAAGCTTTAATCCTCCGTCAGGCGCAATATTATTTGTAACCTCACCAGGCGCAACTCATCTGTCAGATTAAGTACACAGCAATGAAGGCACTAGTTCGCCTTACTGTCAATGGAATTCGTAACATCCTTCTCAAGCACCACATTTCAAATGCATCTATTCTACGTCTCTCGCTTGCTCTCAGAGTCCAAGTCTCCGCGCCATACATGAATATTGCGAAGACGAGATACTTAACTAGGCACATCTTCATCGTAATGGTGATAACATAGGTCTGCTTTTCCATGGTTTTCCAGCTTCGACATCGCATTTATTGTTAATCCAGTTCTCTTTTCAGTTGGTAATACTGAACCCTTAGTAAATAAAGCAATTTATACTAAAGACTGAATATATTAGAATACGCGACATAAAAAAAACACCATTTTCCTTTAGGAATGTATTATAACTTAGTGATAATGATTTTTTTATACAGATACTTTTTATGTTCCAGGCTGATGTTTCTTTTAATAACTTTTAAATGGAACATAATTCGAAAAAAAATTGCTGAAATAACACCAAAAGTCTGCGAGAATGTTATGAAAAATATGCTTGAAAGAGCTCGTGTTTGCGCCACGGCCAGAGGCGGCCACTTGACCGACATTAACATATATTCCATACATAATGGTAAAGACCGTATAATCAATCAATCAAATATAAATTATAAAATTGTGTTTCGTTTTAAAGTTATTCAAAAAAAAAACATCGGCCTGGAACATAAAACGCATCCTGTATATTATACCTGAAAATCATAGTTGAAATTTTAACAATTTTAATGGAAAAATGAACCATAGAGAATATAACAAGGGAAAAACATTAAATGTTCCTTTTCATAGGTCTTTTATTTCTTTTTAAAAGTTTTTGCCATCTATCGAAATATTTTGAAAGTTCTTAACACATGAAGTTAGTTTTTCCGTCTATAGATATCACTGTAATATCCAATTCTTATAACAGTGCCTTTTCTACAATTGGTTTTCCCTCGTTGTTACTGGAGAAAATTAATAGTGAGAAAGGTTATTGAGAAGGGTTGTTGGATTCATATTGTCGTGTATTTGTATTAATATTAAGTGTTTTGTATTATTTCATAAATATATTATATAATAGAGTTATACCTCGTTTAACGACGGGGATGCGTTCTTCAAAATGCTTACACTGACAAAGTTAAAAATAACACGTGCAGTATAGGGATAGGTTCTTAAATAAAATAAAATATCTTCTTCTTCCTCTTCTGTTAGGCCTGTTATTGCCCTGCATTATCGTTTCCCTCTTGTGACGTCGACTGTCAGCTGTCTTTCCATCTTTTGGGAGGTCGTCCTGGAGGTCTGCTCGCTTGGGGGATACTGTCCCTGGCCATTCTTACGGCTCTTGGTTCCGCCATTCTGGATACGTGTTCGTTCCAGAACCTTCTTCTCTGTCGTCCCCATCTGACAATATCTTCAACTTCGCACGTCCTTCGGATTTCTGTGTTACGTACTCTATCACGAAGGGTTTTGCCAGCGATACTCCTGAGTACCTTCATCTCGCTGGTTCAAAGGAGATTTTTGGTTCTGACAGTGTCGGCTCTGGACTCGATGCTGTATGTCATTATGTATTATACACATTCTAAAAATTCTAAAAAAATAGGGATATATGTTAATAAAACTTATGAAAACAAGAGACATTTAAATTTTTTGATAAAAAATTCATAATTTCTCCATAGGTTTGGTTTTTTCTTTTCACGAAACACCTCACTGTTAACCCTTTATAGGGCAAGTTTTTATTTTTGAGATTTTTGTTGAATAAATCATTATTATGTGTATCAAATTAACTTTATTTCAGCGAAAACGTGTTTTAAAATTATTATTTTTTGGAAATGAGGCGGTCGCATATGAGACCTGTGCCCATTTCAGGGATCATGTCAGTGGTCGCACAAGTGACCAATGAATGTTTAGGTAATAATATAGGTTGTATTAGGAAATACAATTCTTATATGAGATATAATGAATGGTGATTTACTTATAATACCTATTTACATATTTGACAATAAATTGACCGGATGTTTAGATCGTTGCTACTGAACATGCAGCTAACTTCACCACGATCCGTCTTAAATAAGACCTCTGCCCGTCCACTACATTTGCCAAGTTGACATTTGTGTTACTTAAAAACGTTTCATTAAGAAAATGAATCCTTATAAGTATAACCATAAGGGTGGTCGCATATGCCACCCATTTCTGCTTATGCCCGTTAAAGGGTCTTAAAGGTTAAAACAAATTACCACAAAGCTTCGCACTAAATTATAATAATTTTTCGATAAATCTACGTCTCACGGTTACCTCTCCCGACTTCACACGTGAAGAAATCTTTCAACACCACATCTTGACTTGGACCGTGAAGATCTATAAAAGCCAACAGGACCACAGCAGTCCTCTAATCGCTGCCCTGGTGGTTTACGAGAGTAAGTCTAACCTACCTTTCCGTTATAAGCTCAGGCTTCCGAAGCATCATCTGTTGCCTGACTAGTCCCCCTGCAGTATTAGCTGGGAGACCAAGGTCTGAATAAATAGGATGGGTCTGATACATGTATGTACTAAATAATTAGTTGTAAGAATTGTTATCTAGTTTTAAGTAGTATGTAGGGGGAGGACCAGGGTCTGAATAAATGGGATGGGTCTGATACATGTATGTACTAAATAATTAGTTGTAAGAATTGTTATCTAGTTTTAAGGAGTATGTAGAGGGAGGACCAAGGTCTGAATAAATGGGATGGGTCTGATACATGTATGTACTAAATAATTAGTTGTAAGAATTGTTATCTAGTTTTAAATAGTATGTAGGGGAGGGGGACCAAGGTCTGAATAAATGGGATGGGTCTGATACATGTATGTACTAAATAATTAGTTGTAAGAATTGTTATCTAGTTTTAAGTAGTATGTAGGGGGGGGGGGGGGGGGGGGGGCAAGGTCTGAATAAATGGTATGGATCTGATAAAAGTATGTACTAAATAATTAGTTGTAAGAATTGTTATCTAGTTTTAAGTAGTATGTAGGTGTTGAGACAGTTTGGAGAGGCTTATAGTCACTGTTGAGTGCAGGGATGGTTGGAGAGGAAACGTCAAGGGCTATTATGGTAATGTCAAGGGCTATAAAGTCTATCCTCATGTTAATGTTATCCTAGACATGGCATAGCTGAACTGTTATCCAAATAGTCCATATTCTGTTTTACAGAAGCCGTCGCTGACCAGATGACAAAAAATATATATAAACATTTACAGTTAAATAAAATGATTTTTTTGACACACAATTATCAAATATGTCACTTTGTGGTTTTCAAGGCTAGAAAAGTGTTAAATAATATTAGTTTATAGTTTTAAACTCGCAAAACAGTCACTTTTTAGTTTTTAAGACACGCAGTGTCATTTTGTGGTCTTAAAGGCTTAAAAGTATTAAAAAATATCACTTTATGGTCTGAAAGTTCCACTTTGTGGGTTTAAAGGTGTAATAAATGACACTCAATGACTTTAAAGATAAAAAAATGTTCAATTCCACTTCCTTGTTTTAATGAAAAGAGAGTTTAAAAAATGTATTTTAATAAATTACATTATGATTTACAAAAAAAATATCTATAAAAACAGTTGTAAAAAGGAACCATTTAATTTGTTTCCCTTTGTTATATTCTCTATGGTTCATCTTTCCATTAAAATTGTTAATTTTAATTGTTGTTTTTAAGGTAAATATAAAAAAAAAATCTCTAGTTCAGACAACGCGTTCCTAAAGGAAAGGGATGTTTTTTTATTGCTGCGTCTTCAAACGACCTTAGGCTTCGGCATTAATTTACTTACGTATTACCAACAATGGAGGATGCGAGGTTGATGTGGAAAGAACTGGAATGACAAAAAAAAGGTGATGACAAAGCTGGAAAGATATGGAAGAGCAGAACTATCCTCACCAGAACATAAATGCACCTATACTTCAGAAAATGTAGGGTCCTGCGACGTTTTAAACGTCATGTCTCAAAGGGATTGTGTAAAATCGTTTTTTTTACAAATCGAATCTTTTTTTTTATAAATCGAAATTTTGTTTTTCTCTAAACTGACGTTTTAATTCCTATTTTTTATTACACTGACTTTCTAATGTATTGTATGATTTGTATCTATCTTTAAATAGGCCAAGATCCACTATGAATTAATACTAATTACGAACATTTAATTTTAGGTATTAAAAAATCTAAAATCCAATTATCGTATACCCCATCCCTAGCCAATGCAGACTAACGTAATGACTTTTGACAAACGTCACCAAATATTATTTGATTTTAACAAACTGCCACATTTTTGCTAATTTGTTAAAAGATGTATTAATTTATCATTATTGTTAGTTTTATGTAATGTGTTTACCTAAATAACTTGCTATTTATTAGAATCGAGGCTTATATTAAAGTTGATAAAATAATTAAAATTAATGAAAATCCTTACAAGGTTGTATTGGGGCAAATTTGTGAAACGTCACAGAGATTCATGTACGGCGCCAAAACTTGGACTCAGAAAGCGAGCGAGAGACATACAATGCATTTGAAATGTGATACCTGAGAAGAATGTAATGAATTCCATGAACAGTAAGCCGAACAAGTGCCTTCATTGTTGTGTACTTAATCTGACAGATGAGTTGCGCCTGGTGAGGTTACAAATGATATTGCGCCTGACGGAGGATTAAGGTTTCGAGGGTATTTTTAATTATATCCGCTGCTTCCAATCAACAACTTTGTTAGTAACTTTAAGACAGGTATCGCGATATTCGTAAGAGATTCCAAATGAATATCCGACGCCCGTTACAAAAATTTGATCCCGAGAACGACAAACGTCGATCCCTTGTTAAGCTGTAAAGTTTCCTAACCTGCAGGAGACTTATACCGAGAGAGGCGTCGCAGCACTTGGCAATAGACACGCGACACTAGCGCCATCTGTCACTTTTCAATTGGCTCGCATTCATCATTGTCATAATTGCTAGTTTGATACTAGATTTCATGCGAATCTTGTTACTTAATAATAATTAAAAAGCAATTTATATATCACTGTTTAGAGAGAAAACCCTCCTCAAGGGCGTTCTAACTCGGGATTACTATTAACAGATTAAAAATAGTATACAGGGTGTAACACCCGGTGACGATCATCGGAAGCAGGGTGATGGGGGACCTCAATACCTATCGATTTAACCCCCATGTACGAGTATGTTCCGCGGTATTCAGTGTTTCTCAAGTAATTTGGATTTTTGTGAAATTTGAGTAAATTTTTTTTTTTTGAAGTTTTAGGTGTTAACATAAGTTGTGTCCGTTTTTTTTTCAAATTTAAAAATAAGCACCAAAAGTAAAACAAAAGGGTAGAGGTTATACGTCATTCGAAAGAAAATATTCTGCTCTACAATATATTGTGTTTGCTTTTACGTTACATATATTATTTTATTTGATTACAAGCCTTCAAAATGGAATGTAAAGTAGACGAAAGTGAGCATTTTCGACACGTCCTTCTGTTCGCCTTCAATCGAGGGAATAAAGCTACCAAAGCTGCTCGCGATATTTGCGAAGTGTACGGTGAAGATGCTATGAATGAAAGGACAGCTCGTTGATGGTTTTTGCGTTTCAATGACGGTAATTTCGACCTGAAAGACATGGAGCGTTCCGGACGACCAGTGGACTTCGATGAGGACTGCTTAAACCATATTATTCATGAAGATCCCCTTCAAACCTCCGTGTAATTGGCTGAGCAGATGAATTGTAGTTACATGACTGTATACCGCCATCTTAAATCAATGGGAAAAGTCCAGAAGCTCGGCGCTTGGGTTCCACATGTTTTGAGTGAAAACAACAAAAATCGAAAGTCGAACGTTGAACGCGAACAGAAGGACGTGTCGAAAATGCTCACTTTCGTCTACTTAACATTCCATTTTGAAGGCTTGTAATCAAATAAAATAATAAATGTAACGTAAAAGCAAACACAATATCTTGTAGAGCAGAAAATTTTCTTTCGAATGACGCATAACATTTACCCTTTTGTTTTACTTTTTACGCTTTTTACGGACACAACTTATGTTAACACCCAATAGTTTAATAATGGGCCTTACGTACAACAATACCACTTGCCTTACGTGCAACAATACCGTGTTTTGATTAGCTATTTTTGTCAACGTCAACCACCCGCTGCTACCTGATAGCTCTGATAAGTAGCGCAGTTACATTAGAACACCTATTTTCACATTTTAAAGTAGTCTTTCACCCTTTAAAGGAAAGACTTATAGGAAAAATATTGATTTTTGGGACTTGTACCATTTGAGTAAATTTTTCAACATGATTCTCTTATACTAGCTAAATGAAATTTAAAGGGTTGATTTTTCATGAGCGTGAGTAGTTTTTAAGATAAGTTGTAGAAAAAAAGAGATGTTATTTTTTTATCTAGAGCTAATGAAAGTTAGTGAATAAATTAGACTTGACATTTTTTTAAACTGATTTATTTTTCTTTCCAAATTTAGAGGATTGCGACGGTAAGTGGTATTGTTGTACGTAAGGCCCACTATTAAACTACTTCCAGAAAAAAATAACGATCGCAGAGCAAATAGTTTAGTCACACTTACGAAGTTTAGTCTAAAATCGGGTTTTTACTCAAATTTCACAAAAATCCAAATTACTTGAGTACCACTGAATATCGCGGAACATACATGGGAGTTAAATCCATAGATATTGAGGTCCCCCATCACCCTGCTTCCGATGATCGTCACCGGGTGTTACACCCTGTATTACGAGTCAGACAAGAAAGCACTGAGTGAACATGTCACAGCTAGGTAAACTTTTTTTGTCAAGGGCCAAATGGTAAATATTTTAGGTTCTGTGAGTCAGGAGTGGGTTCCACTTTTCTCTTATTTTCTTGTTTGACTTTTGATTAGTTGAGATTAAATTTTCCCGATATAAAAAAATATATTTGAAATGAGGACGGTAGACAATACTTTGCCTCTGGAGTTGAGTAACCCTGCATCAACACGTGGAAGGTTTCGATTCTGCAAAGTAACTTGCATCTCGTTCTACAAGTGAGCCCGTGTGTTTTCTATATCTCAAGATCTTTAATAAATTTATCCAAAAACCATTAATGACCTTAAATCCAACATCACTCGTGTCATTACAGATATACGTATCCATTAATGTGAATCCGTTATTGATAATTTTGTTCAGAGTCGTCACCTACATGTAACAGGAGCCGAAGTGGCCATTTGGCCGATATCATTTTTCACACATATTCCCATGTGCAGTCATTACTATACATTGATATTAATAAACATGAACATTAAAAAGAAACGTTTTTTCTCTCTCATTGATTTAAAATTGCAGTTCTTGTTGCGCCGAATTAATTTCAATTTCCTAAATGTATTTTTTTTACTAATAATCTCAATATTTAATTTCTTGGAAAAAGTTAACACATACATACTAATTTATAACTAGATAACAATTCATTAACATTTTACAACAATAATAAACCGATTTACTTGAAATATTTCTCAAGAAAACACACATCAATGAAAATTAAATATTCACAATTCATTCAATATTACGTAAAAATTGGATTTTGTGCTGCGTCATATATAAAAAAAGGTCTGAAGATGAATAATATAAATTATAATCTGTTGTTATCTAACTTTAATTTGATATGTTAAGTTTCTCTGATCGGGGAATATTAGCGGACTTGATTGTATTTTTTAAGTCGTGAATGTAATAATCGATTGTCTGAAACTCTTGGAATTGATTAGCATTCGAGTTCCGACTAGAATGACCAGACTGCAGGACACATTTTTATGAGAAAATTATAGAATCATTTATTTGGCGAATTCTCCCATACCTAGACTACACAGGATCGGAAATGAGTATGCTGCAGTCTCGGATATTTTTGGAGTTTGCTGACCGGATATTTTTGGAGTTTGCTGACCGGATATTTTTGGAGTTTGCTGACCGGATATTTTTGGAGTTTATATAAGGAGTGACTGAAAAGGCACTTCGGAATATCCGAGCTTTGAAATAGGATCTCGCGTGTCTTTTGAGGACTTTTGAAGAACTTTTTAGAATTGCTTTTTCATTGATTTAAAAATATTTTTGTTATTTTCCCTGTGCTTTTTGAGAATTTGTAAAGTTGCACCTGTCTGATTCCATCTTTTACGCGTTGTTTTCAATTTATATTTTGTTGTTAAATTGTATTTCAATTATTTGTCTATTGTGTTTGTATTTTTGGTGCAGTGCGGGCTGTGTGTCTGTATTGTGTTTGGTAACATGTGATTTTGTACGATTTAATACCAGTTTTTTTGGCTCTAGATATGAACCAGTTATAAAGGCTCTAGATATGAACCAATCCAACAATCTATCCCTTTGAAACCATAGTTCAATATAATAAGAATGAACATGATGGAAGTGTCTGACATGTGTCGTTTGCGGACGGACCACTGCAAAGTGGCTAGTTAACTTTACAGAATGGGTATTGTGGAGAACCCCAGCTGCGAGTGTGGGCTAGATGATGAAATGAATTTTATCTAAATCTAAACAATGAATTTATCGGTTGTCCTTTACGAGACAGATTTGATTTACTTAAAACCATATCTATACCGCGTCCAATGAATGTTGCGTTTCTTCTTTCTTCGTGGAACTTTTCCATTTATAGATCGATTGTTACATTTTTTAAGCTTAATCAGTTAAATTATCTAGAATTGTCATTTCAAATAATTGCTTTTACTATATCAACTCCTATGACTTTCATAATGACTTTCATTTGGTGGCACAAATCATCCTTGTTTAGATGGATTGTCTATGGAAAAAAAAACCTGCCCTTTTTTTATTGTTTTTGTTGTAATTGTATAATTTTTATTATATATATTGTCCTTTTTAATGTCTTTGAGCACTCACTACTGGCTGTGTTGGTTTTTTTAATTATTTTTGTTATAAGGTACATTATACCGTTTACTAAAGTAAATAAATAACTGTTGCAATAACAAAATGATAAACAATCTACTGTTATCGACTAGAACCAATCAAGAAATAGACTAGAAATATAGTAGACTATTGTACACAGCTTCAAGAATACCCGAATAGCAAAAAATCTAATAAATTGGAATTTACTTTAAAAATAAAAATACAACAGAGAAGAAAATCATTACACCTTGCAGTTATAGCAACGCTCAAGTGCCTTTTTTTTAATCTGGCGAGTTTATTGCCATGCGGCAATCTCTTCCAACCAACCAGAAAGATGTTTATATATGCCCTAAGTGTTAACCAGACTGGAATCCTATTTAAAAAAAAATTAGGTTCCAGCAGGGATCAAACCCGCAACCTCCGGATCGGCAGACAAGTGTCTTACCACCAGGCCACGGAGGTCGTCTTTGTGGTATTTTAGGCAAAAAAGTGTTTAAAATGCCACTTTGCGTGTTTGCACCACAATTACACATATCGGTTTTTAATGTCCAACATTGCCATGAAACACGTATTTTTTTGGGCTTCAATTGTCAAAAAAAAAAACAGATGCGTGAGGCTCTCGCGCGGTAGAAGTGAAACTTCTTAGCTCCTAATTATTAATAATAATTATTATTATAAATAATTAATTATAATTATTAATAACTAGTTATTAATCATAATTTAACTATAATAATAATTATAATATTAATTAATTAATTAATTATAATATTAATAATTTGATAATTAATACATTAATAATAATTAATTGGTATAATTATACTATATTATTATATTAAATAATTAATTATGTTATATTATATTATTGTTATATTATATTAATTAATATTATAATATATAATATAATATATTATATTAATTAATATTATATTAGTATAATATAATTATCTTCATACTTCAAATAATTAACATTAATATAATTATATTCATACTTCAAATAAAAATAATTATACTTCAAACGCTTATAGATATAATTAATGAAGCCGGTGTGAGGCTGGGGCTGAACATGAACGTGAGTAAAACTAAGTTCATGGTGTTTGGCCGGCAGGATCACGCAGGAGCACGGCTTACATTGCTGGTGACGGTGCTGATATAGAGAGAGTGGAAACGTTTAAATACCTCGGAAGTATCCTAGTGGAAGACCTCGACCCAGAAACCGAAGTCAAGTGCAGAATTGAATCGTCTCGTGCGGCTTTTAATAAAATGAGAAGCGTATTCTGCGATGATAATCTAAACTTGAAACTTCGACAACGGTTAGTCAAATGCTACGTTTGGTCAGTGTTATTGCATGGAGTGGAATCATGGACCCTCAAAGTTGGTAGTATAAACCGACTGGAAGCATTCGAAATGTGGATGCACCGGAGAATGCTACGGATACCCTGGACGGATATGGTCAGCAACACGATGGTTCTTCAAAGAGCCAAAGTTGATAGAGAGTTGCTGACTAATATTAAAATCCGAAAGGTGTCCTATTTGGGTCATGTACTTAGAGGAACAAAGTACAAATTACTGCACCTGATCATCCAAGGCAAAATATAGGGTCGAAGAGGTGTTGGCAGGAGGCAAATCTCCTGGATCCGCAGTATACGTGATTGGACTGGTATAAAGAGCGTCGGGGATCTTTTCGGGCTGCCGGGGACAAAGATGCCTACTCTTAGGTGATATTCAACGCTGGGGGGACCTGACATGACACTGGGAAGAAGAAAAAGATGCCTATAGTACCACAATAACACATATCGGTTTTTAAAGCCCATCAGTGGCATTAAACACGTATTTTTTTGGGTTTCAATTGTCAAAAATAATACCTTAAGGCACAGTGTTATATATACAAGTGATATTTGTCTTTGTGCTAGGGCTATAAAAAAATAAAGGTGATTGCTCTTAGTAATCTTGCGAGGGGACATGAGTGCATTGCACGTCGTAGGTAGAAATGCATTGCGAAAGAGCAATGCTGATAATGATGGAAAATGGCGAAATCGGATCGAGGAAATCGATTTCACAGCCGAGAAATCATGATGTTCCACTACTGAATGCTGGGACATGTATGTACACACGCTTCGATTTTTAACATGTAAGCGATTATGAACGTATAGATGCGTGTGAACCTAACTTATCTTAAGTTAGTGAGAACGCACCGGTACGTTTCACATTAACATCCAAGTATAGATTATGCCAAAAAAGTTAATTGTGTTAATATCAATAGATATTGATAATTTGTGATTACAAATTTCAATTAAATTTAAAGCGTACCATAGACGGAGTGAGTCTAACATTGGTTTGTAACTGATTCCAGAGTCTCACTGCATGGACAGTAAAGGACGACGTAAAGAAAGAGGAGCGGTGAACTGGAAAGGCCAATAAACAACTATGCATAATTTGTCATATAAATCTCAATTTGCAATACAGTTTTCACTTTTATCGATTTATAATAACAAAACGAAATATGTAAGTATTATAATTCTTCAACCTCACATAAAAAATATGTAAAAAAATATTTTAAACCTCAATCCCTGGGTACATATTGTCTTTATATAACTCACTAGCTTACAGGTTAATACCTACACTTCGTCATATCTAATCAAAATGGCAACACAATTGCTTTATTCCAATTGTGTCGAAAACGACCCATTTTAAATTATTATAAATTCAGTATTCCGGATGTCTAAAGAACACTATCTGGAAAAACAAGTATATGAACATCCAAAGCAAGGTGAGGATATACAAGACATGTGTCCGCCCCATAATGACATACAGCATAGAGATCAGAGCCGACACTGTCAGAACCAAAAATCTCCTTGGAACCAGCGAAATGAAGGTACTCAGGAGTATCGCTGGCAAAACCCTTCGTGATAGAGTATGTAACACAGAAATCCGAAGGATATCCGAAGTTGAAGATATTGTCAGATGGGGACGACAGAGAAGAAGGTTCTGGAACGAACATGTATCCAGAATGGCGGAACCAAGAGACGCAAGAATGGCCAGGGACAGTATCCCCCAAGCGAGAAGACCTCCAGGACGACCTCCCAAAAGATGGAAAGACTGCTGGCAGTCGACGTCACAAGAGGGAAACGATGATGCAGGACCATAACAACCAACAGGTCTAAAATAAGAAGAAGAAGATAAATTCAGTATTTATTAAGGAATATTTTAGATGAAACCCCAAATTAAACAAATCCGTGACCTGGTGGTAAGACACTTGTCTGCCGATCCGGAGGTTGCGGGTTCGATCCCCGCTGGAACCCAGATTTTTTTAAATAGGATTTCAGTCTGGTTAACACTTACGGCCTTTTAAAACATCTCTCTGTTTGGTTGGAAGAGATTGCCACATGGCAATAAGCTCACCAGGTTAAAAAAAAACACGTGGATTTTTTAAAAATTATCACAAGTACTCAAATTGATGGCCGTTCTGATCACTACTGATAACGTTGAATCGCAAACATCACTATTTGGGCGCATTCTCTTTCAATGGCTGCTTTCAATGTCTCAATTAAAATAATTAACTGTGGCTGGTTTGTGTGCCATAAACTTTATTTTTAATGAGTCTCCTTTAAAAAAAGTACATTGGTGTGGGGTCTGGGGAGGGTAGGAGGATATTTATAGAGCGTCGTCTCTGTCCCTAGAACGCTTGACACCGACTGACAAATCGCGACGGAACACGTGTACGAATGATAGATACGACGCTCTACAAAGCCGAAGCTAGTCGATTATGGCCGACAGTCTCTTTATTAAGCCCGATGTGTATTACTTACCGCCGGGTACTGTACGAGGGTGTGGAGTGAAAAACATTTGACGTTGTTGAGGCTGGGTTAGCCCTCCAATTGTCTTACATTTGTGTGCCATCGGATTCAGTACAGCAGCGGTGTGGCCGGTGAGTTTAGCTTCATCTCTGTCCCTAAAACGCTTGACAACGACGGACAAATCACGACGGAACACGTGTATGAATGACAGAGACGACGCTCTACAAAGCCGAAGTTAGTCGATTATGGCCAACAGTCTCTTTCTTAAGCCCGATGTGTATTACTTACCGCCGGGTACTGTACGAGGGTGTGGAGTGGAAAAATATTTGATGTCGTTGAAGCTGGGCTAGCCCTCCGATTGTCTTATATGTGTGTGCCATCGGATTCAGTACAGCAGCGGTGGGGCCAGTGAGTTCAAACCAAGTCACTGCAATTCCCTTTAAAAAAATTAACGTCACAGCTTCGCTTTCCAACTGAATTGACGTTGGAATGACGAGGGGATCCTCGACTACGTGATGTACTTGCTGACTGTACTTGCTGACTTGATAGAATTACACGCACAGTCATTTTCCGCAATATTAATGAGATTCATACTTAGTCGCAAAGGATTGTTTATCAATTTAAATAAAATATCAATTGTGAACGTCGATAAAAACTTAGTGGCAACACATCCCGTTATCAGAGCGATCCAAATCTTGGCTGGTATAAAAGGTATTGCTTGAACCAGGATACACCAAGGAGTTCAAACTATTCTCTAAAGCGCTTAACTTCTACTGTCTTAGCACAGTTTCTATTGTCAAGCATTCAAGATGAGATTCCTCTGGTTATTATTTGTGGCCGCTGTCTTAGTACCGGCCACGTCCGCGGTAAGTTTATTTATGGAATTTATTTATTTATAAATACCACCACACCATATCCGTGTCGGGGTAGGTAGAAAGAAGAGAGCACCAGACTTTCATATTTCGACATACATCCTTCGTCTCTTCTATTATTCTTCGCCTCACCTATCCAGGTCTTAAAAACATCTGGTGTCCTCGCAGCCTGTAGAAGTTCCAAGAAATTTTATATAACGGTATAAACCTGCCGTTTTCAAGGTTTTCCCCTCATAATCAGTGGAACACAAACAAGACTGAATTATGTTCGAACTGGTACCGACATAAATTTCTAAATGTAAAAAATCGGGTTGAGGATTGTGGGTGGAGGGAGGCAGGAGACAACTTCAGCTAGCAGCGGTGAGATCTTGGGTATATGTGTTTGCCAGATGTTCACCCGGGTGCACTAACTTGGAAATTTCTAGGGCCTCTAATCTGTCCAATGTATTTCCGTTACTACTGATATGCAAGAATTTGGCATCATCGATATAAAATGTGTGATTTCAGTGTATTGGGTTGAACGTCTGGCCAACACGTGTATTCCCAAGATCTCACCGCTGCTTCCTGAATTTGTCTCCTGCCTCCCTCCACCCACAATCCCAAACTCGATTTTTTACCGTAAAAATGTGTCACTACCTGTTCGAACATAATTCAGTCTTGTTTGCACTCTCCTGATGATGAGGTGAAAACCTTGAAACCGCTAGGGTTATACCGTTATATACGAATAAAGGGGAATATGATAAACAGTGTTGAACTAAAATTACAAATCCATCTTTGATTTGCCAGATGCGTATAATAAATTCAGTTGGATCAGTCCCGCTCCTAATCCAACTTTGGCTAAGGCTTAACTTTGGTCATCCTGTTGCGCAGAAGACTAGAGACGACAAGGCCATCCACAGGGCATGAGCTGCCCTGGAAGAAAGAAGTCAGCCCCTTCTCATTTTACATGAAAAGGAGAAGGGGCTGACTTCTTCCATGTTAGAGCCCACCATTGGAAATATCACCGATATCGGTTGCCAGGGCCTTGTCAGTTGTCAGCAGGTGCCCTGCTCTACGCGCTGGTGAGGTTGACTTTTGGGCTGCTGAGATGGTGGTGCAGCCTCTTACCTTTCAAGGTAAAATGAACTACAAAGAAACCTTTTTAGATCTTCCGATGTATGGTTAGTAACATTAGTGAATTTGTGTAGTGTCCATACATGATATTAAGATATTTTGGTATATTTTACAGTGCATTCGCGGTAGCGGAAAGAAATGCAACTTGATGAGGTCCGCGCGGAAGGTAACCGATCGACCAGGAACCACGACTACACTGATAGATCAGTTCGGACAGTCAATCAAAGTGTACACTCTGGAGCAGTCATCCACAGTGAGGAATACCTATCGAGATCCGAGAACCGACCAAAGAAATACCGTCGTGCAGACAGTACGCACCAAAGCCAATAAAGAAACCTATGCTACCACAGCCGTGTTAGACGAAGATGGAAACACAGACTCCTCGACAACTTCAGATCCTAAGGACATCCAACGGGTCAGAGATAACGTAAAACAATCTACTCCAGATAGTAACAAATTCTCGTACACAGACCCAACCGACGGCAGAGTTGTGACAGTCACGCAAACTGTAGTAAGAACTAACAAGACCGTTCAAACAACAACGACTGTGAATGACGATGGATACACCTATGAAGTCAAGGAGGATGGAAATACTCTGACACCAAATGTTATCATGACTGATTCAGTCAACCAGGGGGTGACTACTGGTGGTATATATACCGTGGATGAAGTGAGGACACGAGATACAGATGGTAATATTGTCATCCAAACGACCATTACCGATCCAGCAGATGTTTCATATACTGTTAGAATAGTCAAGAAAAATAAAAAAAACACAAAGGGAACGTATACAACAGACACGTACACAGCTAATACAGGTACAGGTACAGGTACAACAAACATGGACACAACTGAAACGACTTTTAATACTAGAACTGGTCGAAGAAACACCCGTAAATCTGGAACTGGATACACCGATACAACTGGAACCGGCACAAGCTATACCGGTACAACTGGAACCGGCACAGGCTATAGCGGTACAACTGGAACCGGCACAAGCTATACCGGTACAACTGGAACCGGCACAGGCTATAGCCGTACAACTGGAACCGGCACAGGCTATACCGGTACAACTGGAACCGGCACAGGCTATAGCGGTACAATTGGAACCGGCACAAGCTATACCGGTACAACTGGAACCAGCACAAGAAACACCTATGGAACTGGAACTGGCACAAGAAACACCTATGGAACTGGAACCGGCACAAGCTATACCGGTACATCTGGAACCGGCACAAGCTATACCGGTACAACTGGAACCGGCACAAGAAACACCTATGGAACTGGAACCGGCACAAGCTATACCGATACAACTGGAACCGGCACAAGAAACACTCATGGAACTGGAACCGGCACAAGATACACCTATGGAACTGGAACTGGCACAAGAAACACCCAAGGAACTGGAACCGGCACAAGATACACCCATGGAACTGGAACCGGCACAAGAAACACCTATGGAACTGGAACCGGCACAAGATATACTGACACAACTGGAACTGGCACAGGATACACTGATACAACTGGAACTGACTCAAGATATACCGGTGCAACTGGAACCGGCACAAGAAACACCCATAGAACTGGAACCGGCACAAGATATACTGACACAACTGGAACTGGCACAGGATACACCGATACAACTGGAACTGACACAAGACATACCGGTACAACTGGAACCGGCACAAGAAACACCCATAGAACTGGAACCGGTACAAGATATACTGATACAACTGGAACTGGCACAAGATACACCGATACAACTGGAACTGGCACAAGATACACCGATGCAACTGAATATGACACAAGATATACCGATACAACTGGAACTGGCACAAGATACACCGATACAACTGAATATGACACAAGATACAACACCGATACAACTGGAACTGGCACAACATATACCGATACAACTGAATATGACACAAGATACAACACCGATACAACTGGAACTGACACAAGATATACTGATACAACTGAAAATGATACAAGATACACCGGTAGAACTGGAACGACTTATACAACAGGAACCGGCACTGGTAACAACCGTTACCACAACACTCGCAGTGGACACGGACACAGGAGGCATGGCGGTAATTAAAGAGCTCGCTTTTCTGCACTCATACAGCACATTTTCTAAGACGATCTCCAGCTCTACCATCTATAGCACACATATCATGTTCAAGCAGAGGTTATGCGCAATAAAAGCATCCATACTATAACAGTTCTTCTAGTGTTGTTATTCTATCTAACCCTTCCATTTCCAGTTTCTTCCATAGTCCAATTTATCTTTTATTTTTCTTTACGGCACCTGCAATAACCACGCTGTATCAAATTTATTTATTAACATAATAAATAACACTAAACGGTTCTTTACGCAACGCTGTAAAACTTAAAAATCTAAAGACAACGAGCCTATACCTTCCAAAAAATCTTACAATTTGTGATACATATATAACATATTTCAAGATCTGATGCGTAAGAATAATAATATTGTAAGACTTACAAAATATAACTTTCAAAAAGAAAAAAAAAGATCTCTCTTAACGGCAGGCAGACCTGAAAAAATATCGTAGAATTACAATAAACCAGACGCGATACAATAAAATAATTAAAAAATGTTTTCATTCCCCTTATTAGAAGAACACGACGCATAAATTTTAACTCTTTAAGACTATATAAGCATGAAGAAACCGTACAACCTAATATATTGTATTTGTCTATCGAACGAGAGCTTACTATCAAGACAGACAGACACCGAGAAATTTGGGATTCTTTTGGAAAAATACTACTCTCTCATAAATAACACTTTCTCATAAATAACACTCTCTCATAAATAACACTTTCTCATAAATAACACTCTCTCATAAATAACAGTATCTCATGACGAGATCAAATAAACGGGGTAAGCCGAAGGATCTTCTTTAGCCTTCATTCCCTTAAAGTGTTGCAAAGATTCCTACCAACTAAAACCTAAATTTATCTCTGCTCTTTCCGATTCTGGACTATGCGGACGTCTGTTATTTGAATATTACAGAGGAACCACTGGACAAATTATATTACAGCATCTTCAAAATTTTTGTCTAAGATTTATTTTTTACCTAAGAAAGTATGATCATATCACTTCATACCAGAAGACACTGAATTGGTTGAAAGTGAGAAATAGACGGCAAATTCATATACTGTCTCTATTGTATAATATCCTTAACTTTCCCATCACGGACTAGCGCTACGCTGAAACAGAGATTGTTTATTGGACTTTCCAGTTCACCGCTCCTCTTTTTTCACTTTCAAATTCAAGAGCCTTTTCGACTTGTTCGGGTGTGACGAATGAGAACTCAAACGTTGAGCTTCCCTCCCTACGATTGTTTGCATAATACTCGTAGTTTAAAAGAGTTGTGTCGGGCAGATCACTCTGACTCGCTGACGCGAAGAAATTGTTTAAATCATCAGGATTGGTCAGATGGGGTGGAACTACACCAGACGTTCCTTTGTTTGGATTTATCAACGAGTTCAGGTTCTTACACATCTCCTTTGGGTTTTTAGTATTGCAGTTAACAAAATTAGAGAAGTAAGCCCTTTTTTCACGTCTTATGGCACTATTTGTTTGATTTCGAAGTAATTTATATTCATATTCATGCAATGGGTGCTTTGTCCTCTTGAATTTATTTTCCGCCCTGTTTCTCGACTTGATTAACATCCTTATTGTAGCTGTGAACCATGGACTACGCGAGCGGTAAAAAGTTTTCCTCCTGAGTGGGAAATGGCCTTCCAAAATGTCATCCAATAGCGAATTTAGCACCTCAACCCTACCACCTACGCTTCCCTCACGATAGATACGATACCACGGCACACGACTTAACGCGACGTAGAGCTCATTCTGGTTAGCAGCGGTAAAGTCTCTATACTCATTGGCACATCGTGGGGCCTTTTGTTTTGGGAGGTTCAAGACACCAACCACCATACCATGATCACTTATATTACTACAGTAAAATACCTCCACAGATAGAACCACATGCTTCGAGTCGGTGCAAAAAACGTCTAATAATGTCTCACTATAGCCAGTAATCCTGGTGGGTTCCGAAACTAATTGTGAGAGTCCAAAAGAATCAATCAAATCTTGGTTTTTTTTATAGAAAGCAGTGGTCGTATTTACAATAAAAGGTTGATGTTCAGGTCACCCATGAAAAATATATGGTCACAGCATGGCAGAAATCGTGACAAATGTTCCCTTAAAACATCTAGAGCAGTGTTTAGATTAGAGTTTGGAGGACGGTAGATTGTGCCGATGACTATAGTTATACCATTTATTTTAAGTTTCATCCAGGAGTACTCAATATCACGATCGCATGATGCTAATAATATCGTCGCGTTTAAATGCTCTTTTATAAATAAACCCACACCACCACCTCTAGTGTGCCTAGGGGTTTGAAGAAAAGAGTAACCTGGTATCATAAAGCCAGCAATATCAGACGCTGGCGACAACCAGGTTTCATTAAGACAGAGCACGTCTATATCATCGCGGGAGAGCACAAGCGGTAGCTCATCAATTGCAGTATTGAGAGACCGAATATTCCACTGCGCGACAGTGAACTTATCTCTCGCCCTACGCGAGGCACCTCTAAAACCAGAATGATACATTTTATCATTACTATGCATTTGACTGCTTTCATGCAGAGTCATAATTGGTGGATGCCATAGGACGACTGATCGCAAATTGATACGCTGGGCAATCAGTTGAACCATTAAGGTGGTCATGTGGTTTTTTGAAACGCAAACATGCGGCACATTTTGGTGGGTTAGATTTTGAAGGGCAGGACTCATCAGTATGTACCTCCTTTCCGCAGTGTCCGCAGTTTTGCGCTTCCTTGCAATGTTTGTGGGAGTGGCCGAACAAATGACAATTGCTACATACAGTTATTCTGGTGAAGTCCTTCACACGGCACACGTACCAATTGCAGAATATCCTCTGCTGAGCGATAAGATGTTGTCTTACCACAGCTGGCACTTGAAGTACACGATGACATGTAGGCCCACCCCGAGGACCCGATAAATGACTCAATCTTATTTTGGTTCCCAAGTTAGAGTCACGCGGTGTTGGTAAGGAGTCAATAACTGCCTGAGTCATCTCCTCGTGTGTCATTTCTCTAGGCACATTGAAGATTATTACTCGAGGATCCTTCTTTGTTGGTAGTCGTGCGAACATGCCTCCTATGTTCGAGGTCGCGTCGATCAGCTTTGCCGCATCAGTTGCCGTTGACGTATTTACTACAATGGCTCGCTCCCGGATTCCACGAAGGCCCGTGACTTTAAATCCCAATTCAGCGAGTTTAATATGAGCCTTCAGATACGTTTTCATCTCATCCGATGATTTAATGTCGTTGTCCTTAGGCCATATGCAAACAGCTGGTTGCGTCACCTTTACGACGCGATCATTGTCATTCGACGCCCTGGTTACCGCTGCATAAGAACGGCTCGGTGTGGCATTGGTGCGGTTGATTATTTTCACCGCCGATTCAAGGACCTCTGCAACTTTGTTCATCACAGGTGTGACCTCCTTCTCAGCGCTATGCAGTCGATGACTAAGAGCATCATTTTCAGCTTTTAGGCCTCCGATGCGACCCTCCGCCTCGGCCAAACGAACTCCCATCTCGCCAACAGCCGCCAAGGCGCTCTGTACTGCTCCGGAAACAAAAGCTTGCTGATCTTTATTCAGCTTTATGCTCACGAAGAATTCCTGAAGCTGTATGAGGTTCTTGTTAACCTCCACAATCACAGAGAGCGTCGAATCGCCTGCCGTGCTTGATTCTTCATCGCTCACAGGTGAGCTTGGAACAGTCTTACACTTTTTGTGCCTTTTGTGTAGTTTTGGAGATGAAGGCAACATTTTCACTGCTGTTTAAATTTCACTTCACCAGTGTACTAAAAGAGTCCCGAGTCTAATTCAACCTACTCCCGTATCCCAGTTTTATTAATTTATAATAATCAATCAAAAACAGTATTTACTCCTGGTCAGCATGCAATATACCATACACATTTTTTACAGATAGTCAATGACAGTTCAACTGACAGCTAAATAACAATAGCCAGAGACAATTCTTGAAAAGTAGTAAAAAAGTTCAATTGTCGATGCCACTATGATAGCAGCTTGAGAAAATCTTAATATGGCTGAGTCTAGACTTTATAGCGCAAGCGCAGGAAATATATTTGGCAGAACTAATACTAAATTTGTAAAAAATATCCAACTAAAATTTTATTTGTTTTGAAATATTTCGAGTATCGTTAAAATAAATATAATCGCTAAAATAAATATAGCTTATATGTATAAAAAGATCTAAAATAAATATAACTTACATGTATAAAAAGATCGAGGATCGCTAAAATAAATATAACTTATATGTATAAAAAAACAGATGCGTGATACTCTCGCGTGGTAGAAGTGAAACTTCTTAGCTCCTAGGAAAAGTTGATTTTATGCATTGCTTTTTTTCGATTTGTTAACGATTTTTTTTAGGATTAGGAAATGGTTCTGTGGAATTTAATTCAAGAAAGTCTCTTTTAATTCGATGAAAAAACTATTTTTTTTTATTTTTCATAATAAACAATAATAAATAATAATTTTAATAATAATATAATACACTTAATAAAAGAAAATTTATATTTTTTTAATGTTAAATATATTAATATTTTTATATCATTATTAATTATTAAATGAATTATTTTAAAATTATTATTTAATTATTTTAATTATATTATTAAATAATGTATTATTAGAAATGTTATTTTATTATATAATTTTTTTGTATAGTGCCATCTGCGCTAATTTATCCGCCATTTTCATTTCATAATGTGCGTTGTTAACATACCTACCTCTAAGATTATCTTTTTCACTTAGTTTTTTTAACTTATTTTTTTATTTTTCTGTTCAATTAGCGATAAAATTTAATTGTGTTGATTGATTTTTGTTTGAATTCAAATCATATCGTGAATTGATCTCTTGGAGTGACGCGATTATTTGCTTCACAGAGACAACGTGATGCTGGTATGTACATTTTTGACAAACGTCATATTTATTTTAAACGAACTGACAAATTTTTGCTTATTTGTAACAAGATGTATTAATTTGTCATCATTGTTGTTTTTTGTAATGTATTTACCTAAATAACTTGCTATTTATTGGAATCGATATTTATTGTTCATTAATGACGCGTCCAAACATGTCACATCCAAATTTAATTCGTGCGTAGTTTGCAACTTCCATATATGGGATATGATACAAACCATGCATGATAGAATGTTCTTTTGGTGGTTTTATGTACACTAAAAGATAAAAATGTGTGCATATGCTCCGCGGGCCACAAGTAGACGCCCAGCGGGCCGCACGCGGCCCGCGGGCCGCGGGTTGGCCACCCTTGGTTTAGATGCTGAGGATATTTCATTTCTACAAAGCATTTACCTTCTTTTGAAACAAAATTGATAACTGCACGAAACAACATGTCTCTTATCGGCTTTAGGTGACAAACTACTGATAATAGAAGTATCAAATTTTAACTGTAATATTACCTGGCCATGTGATGAACATGGTCTTCATGGACTATGTCCATTCTCTCTGACTTGTCCAAGCCAGAAACTATTGAATCTTAACCCTTCCCTTACGGTGATAAAAATAATACGCGTGCTCCGGTGTTGGGTAGTGAGTACGCAATAAAAAATTTGCGATTTTAAATCGGAAAAATAAGAACATTCATAGATAATCCCCTTAATTAATTATAATTGAAGTTAAAAATTATAATAATTGAGATTTATTTGCTGAAAACATTAAAAAACCATCTGGCAACGCTCACGGAACGGGCGTATGTCTAACCTATTTGCAAGCCTAGAAGCTGTAGCAGTAGATAGGTCCACCCGCCGGCGCGGGACTGGAACTGGCGCGGAACGTCAGTCGCATACCCCGGCGCTTACGCTTATGCTTGCGACGTTGAGACAATTCAGCTCCTCGCAATTCAGTGGAGTATGCAAGAGTGAGATGCGAATATAGTGTCGCGCTTCCCGCATACTATTCACCTATCGTCAAGACGAGGCACTCGCAGCGTTTAAATGCGAATTTGTTTTCGATCTTTACAAAACACCTACGATGTAGTCGATAAATTCTGATTATTATTAATATTATTTATTAAATCAACGCGTAAATATATTATGGAGGAATACCTATAGTAAAATTTTAACCTTGTATTTATAATATTTATAGAGATATTGATGGTTATTAGAAGCAACGTGTAGAAGATACCCAACACAGGGAAGGAAAGGTTAATAGTAAATGTAAAAAAAAACAGCAGAATAAATGACACTGTATACAAAACAATGTTTTCCCTTATTTATGAAATTTAATTTCAATTATTTATATAATATAATAATTATCCAAATCAAGAGGCCTACTTTACAATATTTCAGTTTTATTTTTCATTACAAAAGAACATTGATTTTAAATTTCATAATAAAGATTCTTATTATATTTTTAAGAAAACAAAATTGAAACAGTCAGTCCATTGGAATTGGATGTTTCATTTATATAACTTATTTTTTTTGCATTTTTATGGTAATTTTTCGAGTTGCATTTGTGGAAGGAAGAATTAACCGAAAATAAAAATAGAAAGAGAGCTCCGAGAAGTTGTGTAATTTTACGACACACGTGAGTTCCTGTTTATCAGTTAATATTTATTTATATTTGTGTAATATTTTAATATAAAATATAATCAGTTATAGTGCTATCAATAAACCATTCAGATGGAATTGTGATATTGATAATTTATTTGGTCTATGACGTAGTTTATTGACATTGAACAATTAAAAAATATCTTGTTTTCTGAAAAAAAAAAACAGTTTCTGATATTATTCTGAAAGCCTTCAGATTCTCCTGAAAGCATGGCTTCATAGGCAGATCATTCTACAAACAGGTATTAATATAAAAAAGCTTTTTTTAGAAAACTTAAATGTGTTGGCCTATTTTTTACACATTGACACAAAAATAGACACATTTAGGAAAATTAACTTATATGCGTTCAAAAGTAATTTTTAAGAGTTGATTTAAACAAATGTGAGTCTTCAGTTACTATGCCTTTCAATCATGGTTGTCTGATATTGCACATGACATGCTCCGGGAGGAAAACATATCAATAAAATTAAAGTCTAGAGCTTATTCTGAAATATGTAGAACAGATAGCACAGATAGCACATATAGCACATATATTTTAAAATATTCAATATGCTAAACTAATTAAAAAAAGGGGCTGTAAAGTGAGATATGGGCGTATTGTAGTTTCAGTTCAAGTTTCAAAAGTGGACATAAAAAGGGGCTGTAAAGTGAGATATGGGCGT
The DNA here is from genome assembly GCA_949825065.1 of Odontocerum albicorne. NCBI lineage: Eukaryota > Metazoa > Arthropoda > Insecta > Trichoptera > Odontoceridae > Odontocerum > Odontocerum albicorne. The sequence continues at coordinate 7,893,410 of OX463867.1, forward strand.
ATTGTAGTTTCAGTTCAAGTTTCAAAAGTGGACATAAAAAGGGGCTGTAAAGTGAGATATGGGCGTATTGTAGTTTCAGTTCATGTTTCAAAAGTGGACATAAAAATACAAGAACATCTACTAAAAAATATTCAATACTCTCTTTAACCCTTCCTTTCCTGTGATGTGTAACTAGTACATATTGTTTCTAAACACCTTTAATATCTATAAATATTATAAATACTGGGTTCAGATTTTAGGTATTCCTCTGTAATATATTTACGTATTGAATAAAAAATTATATTAATAATAATTATCACTTATCGGCCACATCATAGATATTTCGTGAAAATCGGGAATAAATTCACCAATACAATCAAACGTGTGCCAGTGTGTGACGTAGGTATATTCATTCTAAAAACGCTATAGGTGAGGAAGCGACGCTATTCACGTCTCACTCTCACTCTACTTCGGTATATGGGAACGCAAGAAATAGAATCTCAGATCGCTCGCTTCTCTCTCTTCAGTAGCTTTTGGGCAGCCATTTGAGGTGATTGTTTCGCACGTTTTGTGAACGTCGGTCGATGTTTTCTTAATGTTTTCAGCAATTAAATTGCAATTATTATCACTTTTGACTTCAAATTTAATTAATTTAAGCGATTGGCTATGAATATTCTTATTTATCCTATTTTAAATAGCTCATTTTTACATGTGTATTGAATACACAGCACCGGAACGCGTGAATTTTTTTAGCACAGGAAGGGAAAGGTTAATAGAGACTTTAGAAAATCTATATCAATAACATTTAAGAATAAGATCATCACTGAATAATGATATCAATGTATTTCTATTATTTTCAGGCACATATAATGGCTGAAAGTGTCCAAGACAGTACACCATTTACATCTGAACCGCATCAACAAATACTCGACAACAACAAGAAACCACAACAACAAAGACGATCTCAAAGACTGAGAGAACAAAGGGAAAAACTAACTCAAATAAGTATTTGTCTTGATGAATGTGCTATTTGCTTTTCCCCCTTTTCTGGTGAAGAAATTGCTTCGCCAAGAGGGTGCAAACATTTTTTTTGTCTGAAATGTTTGTTGCAGTGGACAAAATTGAAAGACACTTGCCCTTTGGATAGGAAACGATATGCACAAATAGTTACAAGAAAACGAATAGGTGGTAGAATTGTCAGTAAAATACATATTTCAACAAATCGACGAAGAATACCTAATCATACCTATGATCTTCGTTTTTTTTAAAAGGTAAATAAATGTTTTTTGATTAAATTCTTTAAATTTGAAACTGTATACTGTGTATTTTGTCAAATGTGCTTGAAAATTCTTTCAATATAGTGACAGTAAATATATACTCCAATTCAACGTGGAGTCCGACAAGGTTGTATTTTGTCACATATGTTATGTTATTCAATCTGTACTCTGATGTATGGTCGTTTTCAAGGAAGCTCTATATAACTTGAATCTGAGGGTCAAAGTGAATGGTGTATGCGTCAATAACATCAGGTACGCTGATGATACGGTTGTTCTGGCAGACAGTATTGACGGCCTTCAAACCCTGCGCCATAGATAGAATTAATGGAGCCGGTGTGAGGCTGGGGCTGAACATGAACGTGATGAAAACTAAGTTCATGGTGTTTGGCCGGCAGAATCACGCAGGAGCACGTCTTACATTGAACCGTGCTGATATAGAGAGAGTGATAAAATTTAAATACCTCGGCAGTTTAAATACCAGAAACCGAAGTCAAGTGCAGAAATGAATCATCTCGTGCGGCTTTTAATAAAATGAGAAGCGTATTCTGCGATGATAATCTAAACTTGAAACTTCGACAATGGTTAGTCAAATGCTACGTTTGGTCAGTGTTATTACATGGAGTGGAATCATGGACCCTCAAAGTTGGTAGTATAAACCGACTGGAAGCATTCGAAATGTGGATACACCGGAGAATGCTATGGATAACCTGGACGGATATGGTCAGCAACATAAGGGTTCTTCAAAGAGCCAAAGTTCATAGAGAGTTGCTGACTAATATTAAAATCCGGAAAGTGTCCTATTTGGGTCATGTACTTAGAGGAGCAAAGTACAAATTACTGCACCTGATCATCCAAGGCAAAATAGAGGGTCGAAGAGGTGTTGGTAGGAGGCAAATCTCCTGGCTCTGCAATATATGTGATTGGACTGGTATAAGGAGCGTTGGGGATCTTTTTCGGGCTGCCGGGGACAAAGATGCCTACTCTCAGGTGATAGTCAACGTTGGGGGGACCTGACATGACACTAAGAAGAAGAAGAAATTTATACTCTTCAACTTCTGTATGAGTACGTAAACATGTGAGTTATGGGTTAGTTATACAATAAAAGGATTTTCATAAAACGACTCAGGGGTGCAAAATAATAACGTGTACTGAATCATATTTGGTCACTCGGGCACACTGTAGCACATGTACAGTGTTTGCAAGAGGCACTGTGCATGGATTCATAGCCCTGATGAGATATGGAATGGCGAATTTGTGTATCAGGTGTAATAAGGTGATCGAGTGTACTTTCCTTCAGCAAAGACCGAAGCTGATTGAAAGATGGTCACTTCTTCAGACTGCTTCATCAAGGTGTTAAGGTTTAGTGACTGTTTCTTGTTATATTTGTACGGTACAAGTACAAAGACTGTAGCAATAGGTGGATGGCTTCTGCCCGATGCTCGGAGAATTCAGCTCACGTTGAAAAGTTGTAGATCGGTGAAAGGTAGAAGAGATTCCTCTTAGGCAAGTAGTAGAGGTAGTGAAGGATGATGTTTCTGAGCTTGCTGTGAAGAACTTTATAGATATTAGAGAAATGTTGACTGTCGACATTTTTTTAACAAAAAAAAAACTGAAAATTGTCTACCTACTGATTCAGAATCTTTAAGATGGCAGAAGAATGATGAATCGAGATTCGCCAATTGATTGTATTTATTTTTCATTTGATACAGCTTCAACCCAACTTACATCAAATAACAAACACATTTGAAGTCTAAATACAGACAACAGAAACAATGTTACTCATATAATATTTTCCTGTGAAATTCTCAGTTATACCTTTAATGTTTCTTAAACAGTTCTATCTTCTACCGACATTTGAAAGATATCGATATCTGAAAATGTATTCAAATAAGTCATTCTGTGTGCAAGTGGTGATGCACTTAACAGCTCAGTTTATGAATCTAGCACTGTAAACAATCTTAATTTATGATTGCATAAATTATTGTCTGGTACATCAAATGAAAGTTTGCCAATCAACAAAGTGTTTGATATTTTTCCCGTTGGCAATTAGTGTATGTATAAACAGGGGCGTAGATCTTTTCTAATGCTTAACGAGTAATATCCAAGCGTACCCATAAAAAAAATACGATAGAATCATCGGTAAAATCCATACATTTTGCAATAAAGTGTCGCACAAATAAATATCTTATAGATTCACTCAACTATCAGAGACTTCTGGATTCTTCTCAGGTTCCAAATGATTTGCTATGAATTAAGATTTACTACTTAGAAACCGATATTCATCTTTTACTGATATCCAAAACTTAGTTCCCTGCTGCCGAATTTTGTTTTCAGTATCCGATTTAAAAGTACTTCTCATTTCAGTTAAAAATATTGGAATATTGTGCAGTGCCATTGTAAGCCAGCTGTGAGTCGCATACTTTGGGAACCACTGGTGTAAAATGAGGGATATCTGTGTTTGGATTTTACAGGTCTTCTTCTTCTTCTTCCTGACACTGTCCCAACTCATTGTCTAGGTAGGCTGTTGGGGTTGGCTTTTCTCGTTCTCAAGCTGTATGTTCTTTGGTTCTGGGTGTCGGTTTCATCTAGGCCATGCCATGAAGCTTTGGTTTGACTGTACATGTTTTATCCACCGATGGTCGTCAGACGTGGAACCAGAGTGACCCAACTAACAAGGGCTGCATCCGCTATCATTGGCCGTTAATGGTCAACTATCGGATTGAACTAATGAGCCTGGATACCCATTAGAGATGGTGTATGCGACTATTACCCGAATACCGCCACTAACATGCGGGACAGACGCTCACTGCTTCTCACTTTAGCTGTACTTTTAAGATCCCCCGACGGATTGGTTACCATCAACTTCCCCCTCAAGTCTGTTGCCCGTCGGTCACCACGTTGAGGTATGAGGAGCATGGTGGGGTGGGAGAACCTATGTCAGTCCAGGCCCTAGGACCGATGTATTGCGCAATAACCAGCCGACCGACTATTGGATTTTACTCGACTTGGATTTTACAGGTCTAAACTATATTTATCTTCAAATCTTGTTCTTCTTCCTAGCACTGTCCCAACTCATGTTCTAGGTAGGCTGTTGGGGTCGGCTCTTCTCGTTCTCAGGCTGTATGTTCTTCAGTTCTGGGTGTCGCTTTTATCTAGGCCGTTTCTTTGCAGGATTTTGGAGAATTGAGTCATCCAGGAGTTCTTTGGTCTTCCTCTGGACGGCTGTCGAGGAAGATCCACAGACATTGCCTGATTTACAGTATGGTCTGGTGGTCTCCGTCTTATGTGCCCGTACCATCTCAGCTGTCGCTCTTCCAGCTTACTATTTATGTCAGTGACTCCCAGGCTACCACGAATGCGTGAGCTCTTAATTTTATATTTCAGTGATACTCCTGCGGACCCCTTAAGCATTCCCATTTCTGCTGTTTCAAGTTGCCTAGAGTAGGAGCTGTACATAGTCCAGCATTCTGAGCCATACATAATTGCGGGTCTAACGATAGTCCGGTATACCTCTCCTTTCAGTTTTATAGGCATTTTTGGGTCACACAAGACTCCTGTTACCGATCTGAATTTCATCCATCCTACACTTATTCTATGGTCAACATCCGCGGCGCACCGTACTATATTTATCTTAAAATAAAAAAATTAATATCTAATTGTCATTATTTCAGAAAAATGATGTTATACCATTGAAATCTGATCTTGCTGCTTCAATTCTACATTTCGTTTCAATGTCCGCTGCAATGTTACAAGCTGCCAAGATATTTAAATTGTTTCATTCTTACTAGCCGCTGTTCTTCAATACTAAGGAAGTTCTTGTATACCTTTATAGACTGATAACATCAAGATTGAATATTGAAAATATTAATAATAGAACCGAATAAAACATATTACAAATTAAACATCATTTTTGAAGTCTTCAAATTTTATGTTAAGATTTTTTGGTGTCGTGTATACTAGTAAATTGTATTTGTGTCAAATTGTTTTTTATGAGTTTTTTTTTGTATATTTAACATATATTAAAGTGTTCTCAAATGATTTTTCTTATTTAAAAAAAAATGTTTTTTAATATATTAGTAGTTAAATTCATTTTGATGTGTAGAGAGCTTGACTAAGTTGTGTAATGTGGAGATTGACTAAAAATAACTAGATGAGTGAGCAGTGAGCAGGGATGCACAATTAGAAGCAACCAGTCAATGTGGAGATTGACTAAAATAGCTAGATGAGTGAGCAGTGAGCAGGGATGCACAATTAGAAGCAACCAGTCAATGTGGAGATTGACTAAAATAGCTAGATGAGTGAGCAGTGAGCAGGGATGCACAATTAGAAGCAACCAGTCAATGTGGAGATTGACTAAAATAGCTAGATGAGTGAGCAGTGAGCAGGGATGCACAATTAGAAGCAACCAGTCAATGTGGAGATTGACTAAAATAGCTAGACGAGTGAGCAGTGAGCAGGGATGCACAATTAGAAGCAACCAGTCAATGTGGAGATTGACTAAAATAGCTAGATGAGTGAGCAGTGAGCAGGGATGCACAATTAGAAGCAACCAGTCAATGTGGAGATTGACTAAAATAGCTAGATGAGTGAGCAGTGAGCAGGGATGCACAATTAGAAGCAACCAGTCAATGTGGAGATTGACTAAAATAGCTAGATGAGTGAGCAGTGAGCAGGGATGCACAATTAGAAGCAACCAGTCAATGCTTTTGCAGATATGTCACTATTTTTTATTTTTACTGGATATCCAAAATCCCAGGACTAAGATCGTTTTCAACTGAACGTAGGCTATCTATTGAGTGTTAACATAAGTTGTGTCCGTTTTCAACTGAACATAGGCTATCTATTGAGTGTTAACATAAGTTGTGTCCGTTTTCAACTGAACATAGGCTATCTATTGAGTGTTAACATAAGTTGTGTCCGTTTCAACTGAACATAGGCTATCTATTGAGTGTTAACATAAGTTGTGTCCGTTTTCAACTGAACATAGGCTATCTATTGAGTGTTAACATAAGTTGTGTCCGTTTTCAACTGAACATAGGCTATCTATTGAGTGTTAACATAAGTTGTGTCCGTTTTCAACTGAACATAGGCTATCTATTGAGTGTTAACATAAGTTGTGTCCGTTTCAACTGAACATAGGCTATCTATTGAGTGTTAACATAAGTTGTGTCCGTTTTCAACTGAACATAGGCTATCTATTGAGTGTTAACATAAGTTGTGTCCGTTTTCAACTGAACATAGGCTATCTATTGAGTGTTAACATAAGTTGTGTCCGTTTTTTTTTTCAAATTTAAAAATGAGTACCAAAAGTAAAACAAAATGGTAAATGTTATACGTCATTTGAAAGAAAATTTTCCGCTGTACAGGATATTGTGTTTGCTTTTACGTTACATATATTATTTTATTTGATTAAAAGCCTTCAAAACGGAATGTCAAGTAGACGAAAGTGAACATTTTCGACACCTTCTGTTCGCGTTCATTCGAGAGAATAAAGCTGCTAAAGCTGCTCGTGATATTTGCGAATTGTACAGTGAAGATGCTAGGAATGAAAGGACAGATGGTAGATGGCGGTATACAGTCATGTGACTACAATTCATCTGCTCATCCATTTCTACGGTGGTTTGAAGGGGATCTTCATGAATAATATGGTTTAAGCGGTCCTCATCGAAGTCCACTGGTCGTCCGGAACGCTACATGTCTTTCAGGTCGAAATTACCGTCTTTGAAATGCAAAAACCATCGACGAGCTGTCCTTTCATTCATAGCATCTTCACCGTTTAATTCGCAAATATCGTGAGCAGTTTTAGCAGCTTTATTCCCTCGAATGAACGCGAACAGGTGTCGAAAATGCTCACTTTCGTCTACTTGACATTCCATTTTGAAGGTTTGTAATAAAATAAAATAATATATGTAACGTAAAAGCAAAGACAATATCTTGTAGAGCGGAAAATTTTCTTTCGAATGACGTATAACCTTTACCATTTTGTTTTACTTTCGATGCTCATTTTTAAATTGGTAAAAAACGGACACAACTTATGTTAACACCTTATATTAATAGTCGAAACCTCTTATTAATTAGTTTCATTTGTAGATTCCCCTCCAACGGCTGTTTTAACTTTTGCTATCCTATGTTAAAATTTTATGCAAATTCAATGAACTGTCATTGTGGAGAAATCAAATGTGATGAACACAGGTTCAGTATGTCACGCCACTGTGTATCACAGTGGACTGAATAGTTCCAGGGAAACAACTTGGCTTTCATCCACATTTAAGTCGTTTCTGTAACCCCCCAAATTTCATTAACAATGCACAAACAAATTTGTGTGAACAGTCATTTAAAAAAAAAAGTTATGTTTGTATGCTCATTGCATTTTAATGGCAAAACCAGTGCCTACCCCTTTAGGAATTTGGCATGATGATGATTAAATGTACAGTTATAAAAAGCAAAAAATATTGCGAGGCCCAATACTTTTTTGTTGATAAGGACATAATGTACAGTACCCAGCAGTAAATAATACACATCGGGCTTAAGAAAGAGCCTGTCGGCCATAATCGGCTAACTTCGGCTTTGTAGAGCGTCGTCTCTGTCGCACGATTATGGCTGAAAATTGAAATGTTCTTGAAAATTGAAAACTTCTCATAGACAGTATTGTTAATGTGAGGGAAATATGTGCTCAATTAAAACAAACAGTCCGATAAATTAAAAAAATCTCATTTTTCTATCAATCCTCGTATAGAGACATGGAAACAATTTAAACCTTCCTGTATAAGATGTTTTCCGCCTATGATTTTTTTGGACTTTAACCCTTCCTTCCCTGTGATGTGTAACTAGTACACATTGCTTCTGAAAACTTTAATATCTATAAATATAATAAATACTGGGTTCAGATTTTAGATATTCCTCCGTAATACATTTACGCATTGAATGAAAAAATAATATTATTAATAATTAGCACTTATCGGCCACATCAGAGATATTTTGTGAAAATCGGGAATAAATTCACCGATACAATCAAACGTGTGCCAGTGTGTGACGTAGGTATACTCATTCTAAAAACGCTATAGGTGAGGAAGCGATGCTATTCACGTCTCACTCTCACTCTACTTCGGTATGTGAGAACGCAAGAAATAGAATCTCAGTTTGCTCGCTTCTCAGTTCGCTTTGCAATTGTGTTTCTTCCTTCGAGGTAGGACAGTCTGAGACCGAGTCCCATCTCCCGACGTGACCGGACATCTTTGTGGGGTTCGTTGGCATATGCTCACGTGTGTGTTTATGGATTTCGTGGGGATGGATAGTCATTTGAATGATTTATGCGACCATGTAACTTGCTTCATTTACTTTTGCCTGGTTGGTTGGAAGAGAGAAAGAGGCCTGGCAATAAGCCCGCCAGATTGTATTTGCAATAAAAGCGTTAAATAAACAAATTAGCAAACGTATGTATTATTTGCGTGAAAATACCAATGTTTAGCTTCACAATCAAAGAAAAAAAATAATCGAGTGTAACTTATTAATTAAATACATTTGAGAAGTCAGTTTCGACAAGGTATATGTTAAAAGAAATCTCTCTCCAATAAGACACGAAATTATATGATAAATTGCATTAAATACTTCAGATAAAATATACATGGATTACCAGTGTCCCAAACAAAATCGGAAATAAATTGGACAGATCAGAGGCCCCAGAAATTTCTATGTCAGTACATCGATCCGAACATCTGGTAAATACATATTGTATATTCCCAGAATGTCTCCGCTGCGGGCGGAGATCGTCCCATGCCTCCCTTACCCCTCAGTCCCCAGCCCGAATGTCACCAACCGTTGAAGCGTATATATCGGTACCAGTTCGAACAGAATTTAGTCTTGTTTGTGCTCCCCTGAAGATGAGGTGAAAGCCTTGAAACCGGTAGGGTTATACCGTTAAAAAAAAGTGGAATAAACAGTGTTTGATAAAATAAATTACAAAATCTAAGATTGAGAAAATGCCGTTGAAAGACCCTCCTGAACTTATAAACATACCTTACAATTCAAGGAACATATATATTTTAAAATATGATGCAAATGTGAATATAAAATACAACGTAGAAATTATTTTTTTATCTAAACCAATAAATTGAATTCAATCTGATAGGAACCGAATAGATTCTATAGAAATGTGTGCACACATGAATACGTAAGGTGATCATGTGTGATAGAAAACGGAATGAAATGATGAGAGATGAATGCTAACTTAAGGGGGATAAATGGTATAAAGATGCATTCTAAGATGGTTTGGAGTATGCTCGTAGAAGATCAACGAAGAAAGATCCAAACAGATGCTATAGAAATGTGTGCACACAAGAATACATAAGGTGACCATGTGTGATAGAATACGAAATGAAGCGATGAGAGATGAATGTTAACTTAACGCTGATGTATAAAGATGCATTCTAAGATGGTTTGGAGTATACTCGTAGAAGATCAACGAGGAAAGATTTATATACTGCAAATGTAAGTGGAAGATGTGTGAGAAGAAGATAAAGGAAAGTATGATTGAATCAAGTAAATTATATTTTGAAAAAATAAGAAACCTAAAAAGTCAGGAAAATTGTATAAGTTGCATGATAAGGGGTACGGATGAAGAATGCATGAGGTGATAATGTATGACAGAATACGGAATGGAGTGATTAGGGTTGAATGTGAACTTAAGGCTGATGTGCTGAGTAAAATGAAGAAGAGCACGTTGATATGGTTTGGACATGTGAAACGAATGAATGAAGAAATATTAACAATACAAATTCATTTATACAGTGTATATATGAATAGAAGGCGTGGTAGAGGAAGACTAAGGAAAGTATGGTTGGATCAATTCACGATAGTTTGAAAGAGAAATCGTAGGAGTTGTACGAAAATCGCGAAGGCAAAATATTTTACGTGGATTGTGAAAGGAAAATCTGACGCTCTGATCTCTCTGCTTACTCTGACATGGAAACGGCGTATTGGTACGTATGCAATAAAATTCGATCAATATTACAAAACTTGAATATAAAAAATGAAAGCTCTCTCAAAAGGGAAACTTGATAAATAAAAGCTCTCTCAAAAGGGAAACTTGATAAATAAAAGCTCTCTCAAAAGGGAAACTTGATAAATAAAAGCTCTCTCAAAAAAGAAACTAAAATACATATAAGGCAAATTACTAACAAAGAGAAATTGTAGGATTTATAACTACTGGACCACGTAGATCCTGAGAGATCTCCTCGCTATTTCAACGTCAATTCAGTTGGAAAGCGATGCTGTACAGTGGAGTTGTTGTTTCTTTATTTTTTTCCTCCTTCCCCTCCTTAAATTAGTGAGTCGTTGCACACTAGCAAACTCACCGCTGTACTGAATCCGATGGCACATTAAAGTGAGATGATCGGAGGGCGAGCCAGACCTTAAAGACGTCGGATGTTATTCAGCTCAGACCCTTGTATACGTACTCGTATATTATTACTCCCCTCGAATGACACAGGCATTTTTTTCTGCCTAGTTTTCCGGGGTATGATTCGGCCTAATATTTTTTTAGTGAGTTAGCTGTTGCACACCGTCAAACTCACCGGCAATTTTTTTTTTTTTGAAAAAATGGATATGACCAAAGTCATAGGTATTAATTCTTATAACCTCGAATACTCGGTGGTAATATAACTGTGTTATTCGAGGGGAGTAGCACAGCGTAAGGTTCGAACCGACGACCGCGTGGTCATGCACATCAAAATTCTAATTAATATAAATACGAGTACCTCAGAATTATAGAATTACAAATAAATGATGACAAAAAAAAATGGTTTACGTTGCACATTTTTTGCTGATTTATTAACTTACATAAGTACATATCATCACGCAATTCCCCTTGTGAAGTAGACAGAAAGAATAGAACGCCATATTTTTCTATCCAATCACACAATTTTCGTCTCCTATACATTGCATTATTGTATTACACTTTCGTTATATACAGCATAACCTGGTGTGCTTATATATAACTTTGTGGTAATATCTTCCGGCCAACTAGAAATATTTTAAACAGACCTTAAATGAAAAGTACACTGAAATCCTTTTAAAAAAAAACCTGGGTTCCAACGGGAATCGAACGCGCAAACTCCGCGCTGGGAGACAAAAGTCTTACATACTACGCCACGGAGGTCATTGAAATGACATAATGGTATGTACGAGTATGTATGGTGTAGTGGATGTGGGATGAAAAACGTCTAGTGTCCCCACTGCTGGACTCGCCCTCTATTGGTGGGAGTGTATCTCGACAGCGGGATGTCATGAGATGAGCTCAAACCTTTTGTTAGCTTCTCTCTTAAATGTATTTTCTTCTCCAATATCTTGAAATATATTTGCAATTTCAATATTTACACATATGTGCATACTATGTTGCTATGAATCAACTTATATTCATTTGTTTAACCTTTCCATTCCGGTGCTAAAAAAAAATCGCGCGTTCCGGTGCTGTGTATTCAATACACATCAATACACATGTAAAAATGAGCAATTTAAAATCGAAAAAATAAGAATATTCATAGCCAATCGCTTAAATTAATTAAATTTGAAGTCAAAAGTGATAATAATTTAAATTTAATTGCTGAAAACATGAAAAAACATCGACCAACGTTCACAAAACGGGCGCAGAGATCCCCTCGTATGAACGCCCGTGAGCTACTGAGACGGGACTCGGAACACTAACACTGTGTATGTTGTACCTCGAAGGAAGAAACAACTGCGAACTGAGATTATATTTCTTGCGTTCCCATATACCGAAGTTGAGTTAGAGTGAGAGACGTGAATAGCCTCGCTTCCTCACCCATAGCGGTTTTTTAGAATGAATATACCTACGTCACACACTGGCACACGTTTGATTGTATTGGTGAATTTATTCCCGATTTTCAAAAAATATCTCTGATGTGGCCGATAAGTGCTAATTTATTATTGATATTATTTTTGAATTCAATGCGTAAATGTATTACGGAGGAATACCTAAAATCTGAATCAAGTATTTATTATATTTATAGAGATATTAAAGTTTTTAGAAGAAATGTGTACTAGTTACACATCACAGGGAAGGAAGGGTTAATGTTAAAAATACATATTGTAGACGTGTTTAAATTATTTTATTTTGTTGGTAAATGAATAATCCAACAATGCTATCTTCCTTCTATCAGTACCAATCTGTTGTACTTATCACATTCACAGTTGGGGAGAGTCGAACCTTTGAACGTTGAGGGCAACACTAATACGAGTAGATGACACCGATAGGGGAAAGTAAACATCGGAGCCAGCTTGTTTTATTTTATTAAAACATATATTTTAGTGAAGGAGTTGAAATTGATTAAACGTGAGAAACAGTCGCCAAATTTACATGCTACCTTTATGGTAAAATATCTTTAAATAAAATAAATAAATAAATAATAGGTTTATTGATAGCAACATAGTATAATATGTACAGATTATATTTGAATAACACTTCTAAAACACATAAATTGCAGATAATACATTAAATACAGAAGCTATCAAAAGGTCTAGGATCATCTAATAGCATCCCCTCGGCCAAGATACACCCCACCAATATAGGGCGAACCCAGCCACGGGGACACCAGATGTTTTTCAGCCCACACCCTTGAACACGTAGAACAAGAATATATATAAAAAATAAACACAGACAATAAATAGATGACAAAAAAAAATACATTCAAGAGAGAAGACACTAAAAGGTCCGGGCTCATCCCACAAACATTCCCCCGGCCGAGATACACCCCACCAGTGTAGGGCGAGCCCGACCGCAAGGGCATCAGGGGGCTTCCATCCCACACCCCCGCATATCTAGATTAAATAATAAATAGAAAGAAAAAACAAAAACGTATGGCAGAAAACAAAATAAAAAGTAAACCCACATATGCCACCTCAGGTTAACTGGCAGCAAGAACGAGAAAAAAAATAAAAGAAAAGCCTCAAAGGAGTCCAAATTTTACATAACGACAAATGGGAAGTAAGATAGTTGAGACAACATTGAAATAGTTAGGCAGTAATACATTGAAATGTCTTTAACTGTCCTGCCACCCTCTCTCATCTCACCGAAAATATTCAGCTTCGTTCCGATAATGGGCTTGCGGTACGCTCAAAAAGAGATTGTTTATTTGCCTTCCCGGTTCACCGCTCTTCTGTTTTTTACGTCATATTTCACTGTCAATGCAGTAAGACTCTGGAACCAGTTCCAGACTAATGTAAAGACGCAATTCGACTGAGGTAACACTGAACGACATGAGGTATGCCACATGTTTCCTAGTGTTGCCTGTTCCTAGGTGTGCGACTGTGTGTCACAAATTTTAACAATGTCGCATGCGGATTTTGACTTCCCGAATCGCATGCGCTTTGTCTTGAATACGTGTAGCATGCGTCTTAAACAATTCCACGGAGGCAACGTCAGTTTGGTACATTATTTGTTTACAAACAATCGCGGCGACTGCATATTTGGTAATAGTTTTGAATTGTAGACAAAAAAGAAAGCCACGGTGTTGGAGAAGAGAATTATTTGTTGGTAGTCAAGAAGCTCAGAATGATGAAAAGCTGAATGCAAATTCTTGATTTTTTGTCTACATCGATTACAGTGCAGTCGTATTAACTCGCTAACTGCTTCAGTTTATCATTTTTTATCCTGTTGTCTTTATAATCACTCATTTTATTATTCCATAACTCCGATGAATTATGATAATCTTCAATAAACAAGGTAGTTTTATCAATATTCCACTCCATGTCGCAACGCTACAAGCAGCACCGATCCGCTGAATTTCGGATAACGGCGACATTGTTCGACACGCTGAAACATACCGAGAGGTGACGCATGCGTCCCGGCAACAACAATCAACATGTAGCATGCTACAAAGATAATAGTACTTGCTTCTTGTCGCATCGTGTTTCTTAGATCGAAAGACTGTGTGTAGCATGCGTCAATGCCGCATGCTACATGTTGTCTCAGTGGAATTGCGCCTTTAGACTCGCACCGTTAGGTACGAGTATTGAACACATATTTTTTTATAAATGAAATTAAAAAAAAATCAGTTTGGCTTTCACTCAAGAACTGTTGGACAACAACAAATAAACCGACGCGATGTACTGAATCCGATGGCATAGCGACATGAGACGACCGGAGCATAACGGCATGTTTTTTCCTTATATTTTCAAATAATATATATGACTTAAGTCATATACATCTTGATACCCCCGAATACAAGGCGGAAAAAATGCCAGTGTTATTTGAGGGAAGAAGTACAGCACGGGATTCGAGCCGGCGACCTTCAACATGGAAGTCCAGTGCGTTACCACGTGGCTATGTATCTTGTTAAAACTATGCTATGGAGCTCGTGAACAATAACAATGATGTACTGCGGATAACAATAATATAATCGTACATAAAGTATAACAACATAAACGTTTACAATGTTCAAGCCATTGTTTGATAATGAGATGCACTGGTTTTCACTTTGAATTACGATAAAGGTGCAATGCACTATGACTTTATACACTGCGCTTATTGCATAAAATGATTGCGTAATTTCAAACCTCTAATAAACAATCTATTTTCTATTATACGAGTAAAACCCGTCAATAATGGCAGAAGTAAATCGACTTGTTTCAATATGATCACGTGCTTGTCATATGTTGTGTTGATGCTTCTCGAATGCTCGTTGTGATTGTCCTTGTGCTGCATCATGTTGTCGTTGTGTTGCTGTTTCTCTCGAGTCTCGCTTCTTCATTGTGATTGTCTTTGCGCTGCTTCTCTAGAGACTCGCTTTCTCGTTGTGATTATCTTTGTGCTGTTTCTCTAGTCTCGCTTCTTCGTTGTGATTGTCTTTGTGCTGTTTCTCTAGTCTTGCTTCTTCGTTGTGATTGTCTTTGCGCTGCTTCTCTAGAGACTCACTTTCTCGTTGTGATTATCCTTGTGCTGTTTCTCTAGTCTCGCTTCTTCGTTGTGATTGTCTTTGTGCTGCTTCTCTAGAAACTCACTTTCTCGTTGTGATTGTCTTTGTGCTGTTTCTCTAAAGTCTCGCTTCTTCGTTGTGATTGTCTTTGTGCTGCTTCTATATAGTCCCGTTTGCTCGTTGTGACTGTATTTGTACTGCTTCATATTGTCGTCGTGCTGTTGTTTCTCTAGTTTCGCTTCGTCGTTGTGATTGTGTTTGTGCTGTTTGTCTGTAGTCTCGCTTGCCCGTTGTGATTATCTCTGTGCTGCTTCATGTTGTCTTCGTGTTGCTGCTTCTCTAGAGACTCACCTGCTCTTTGTGATTGACGCGATCGTCTCTTCCGTTAAGCATCTGCTTTTTTTCTTTTTCTATTACATTTTAATCCCTATTAAAAAATTTGTATTTCTTTTAAATTAACATCGTATCGCCACTATGTTTTTTTTCAAACCAATTTGACACATATACTACCTTACTGCATGTCACCATACACTATATATTTTTTTATTTATGTCATATTTTTCTAATTTTATTCCATTCATAAAAAAGTAAATTTTTATTAAGCGTCGTTTAGAGAGAACACTCTCCTCAAGGGTGCTCTAACTCGGGACTGAAACTCACTATTATTAAACAAATCACGTCTGCCAGCTATAGCAGCGCCCGAGCGAATAATGTACAATACTTTCTTCATAAGCAGTACATGTAGAATGAAGTTACTGGAACTTTTTTGTATTTTTTTAAACTGAGTTTGGAAGTCTAATTTTTGAGTGGAAATTGAACCCGCAACCTCCGAGTCGGTCAACAAAACAAAAGGCTGCCAAAATAACAGGTCAAAAAATTTGCGACTTCCACTAAATGAAATTAGAGTAGGCAATTGGGTAAACAAGGCCCGAAAAAAATGCTCTGAATTCTAACCATTCATATTCATATATTAGGTGTTAACATAAGTTGTGTCCGTTTTTTTTCAATTTAAAAATGAGCACCAAAAGTAAAACAAAATGATTATACGTCATTCGAAAGAAAATTTTCTACTCTACAAGATGTTGTGTTTGCTTTTATGTTATATGTATTATTTTATTTGATTACAAGCCTTCAAAATGGAATGTCAAGTAGACGAAAGAGAGCATTTTCGACACCTCCTTCTGTTCGTGTTCAATCGAGGGAATAAAGCCGCCAAAGCTGCTCGCGATATTTGCGAAGTGTACGGTGAAGATGCTATGAATGAAAGGACAGCTCGTCGATGGTTTTTGCGTTTCAAATACGGTAATTTCGACCTGAAAGACATGGAGCGTTCCGGACGACCAGTGGACTTCGATGAGGGCCGCTTAAATCATATTATTCATGAAGATCCCCTTCAAACCACCGTAGAATTGGCTGAGCAGATGAATTGTAGTCACATGACTGTATACCGCCATCTTAAATCAATGGGAAAAGTCCAGAAGTTCAGCGCTTGGGTTCCACATGTTTTGAGTGAAAACAACAAAAATCAACGTTCGACAATTGAAACGAAAATGCTCACTTTCGTCTACTTGGCATTCCGTTTTGAAGGTTTGTAATCAAATAAAATAATATATGTAACGTAAAAGCAAACACAATATCTTATAGAGCAGAAAATTTTCTTTCGAATGACGTATAACCTTTACCATTTTGTTTTACTTTTGGTGCTCATTTTTAATTTGGAAAAAAAACGGATACAACTGTTAACACCTAATATATTCAGCACGTTTGGAATGAAGTTATAAACGAAGATTTTATTATAATGATATCCATCTGAGGGGTCTTCCAGCCGCTATGCCTGTTGGAAGGGACTTAATTATTTTGAACGGGACTGCTTCGGATATTGACATATTTCATATCACATTAACATTACCAAAAGCAAAAGGAAATTATCTTCTTAGATTGAGCGCGTTAGAAAGCACTCATCAACATACTTAGATTGAGCGCGTTAGAAAGCTCTCATCAACGTATATAAGTGACTTTGAATATATGTGTATGTTTGTGTGTATATACGAGTATGTATGCAATCTTTACATATTTTTTTTATTTTATATATTTTTTTAATGTGAACATTTCTTGTATTTTTCAACGTAATTGGACGAAGCCTGTTTTGAGAAAATAAATAAATAATAAGAAACTCTATTACTGAGGGGTCTTCCAGCCGCTATGCCTGTCGGAAGGGCCTTAACTCTTCTGAACGGGACTGCTTCGGATATTGACATATTTCATATCACATTACCAAAAGCAAAAGTAAATTTTCTTCTTAGATTGAGCGCGTTAGAAAGCACTCATCAACGTATTTAAGTGACTTTGAATATATGTGTATATTTGTGTGTATATATGATATATAACATATGCATTTACATAATATTTTTTTTAATGTTAACATCTCTTGTATAATATTTTCTAATGTAATTGGATTTAGACTGTTTTGAAAAAATAAATAAAAATAAGAAACTGTATTACTTTTCATACCTCTGATTTTTTTTGGGTACCATCTGGGTGGAAGTCAAGATTGTTTATTTATTTATTTAACACTTTTATTGCAATACAATCTAGCGGGTTTATTCCCAGGCGGCAATCTCTTCCAGCCAACCAGACAAAAGTAAATTAAGCAAGTTACGTGGTCGCATAAATCATTCAAATGACTATCCATCCTCACGAAATCCATAAACATATACGTGATAACATGCCCACGAACCCCACAAAGACGGACAATCACCCGAACATTATTTTTCATATAAAGTGAGATATCATCAATCAAAAGGAAAGGAAGGGATGGTGGAGAGGAAAGGAAAAGAAAAATCAGGAATGAAACACGTTATTTTACTGACTAGAATTTAAGAGTTTTTTCAGTCGCTTCTTAAAGCATGCCAAAGACGGAGCGAGTCTTATATTGGTTTGTAACTGATTCCAGAGTCTCACTGCATGGACAGTAAAGGACGATGTGAAGAAACAGGAGCGGTGAACTGGAAAGGCCAATAAACAATCTCTGTTTGAGCGTAGCGCTAATCCATGATTGGAAAGCCGCTGAAATTTTTCGGCGAGATAAGAGGGTGTGACGGGACAGTTAAGGATATTATACAATAGAGACAGTATGTGAATTTGGCGTATATTTCTAACATTCAACCAGTTCAATGCCTTCTGGTATGAAGTTATATGATCGTACTTTCGTAGGTTGAAAATAAATCTCAGACAGACATTTTGAAGACGCTGTAATTTAATGTTACCACTAGGCCACGGATGTTGGTTGTTGGATGAATAAAATCACGTAAATCAATCTTGTATCTGACATAGACAATTAAATCAGACTTTTTGATGTTAATATACCATAATTTCTACAAGTTGAGTGGGGCATTAAACTGTACTCTTGTCTGACAATAGATACGCTCGGCAGTTCGGTGGAGTGGGGCTGATGGAGCCGCGCCGCGCCGCGCTACCTGAGTGATGGCTGATAGCTGATAGTCGGGAGCCGTCAGTATTACTTCGACTGTTTGTTTTACATTATTGGGTATATTGCACTCTACAGTGGGGGAGACTATCGCCAGGCAGATGCATTAAGTTAATATTATTCATAAAATAAATTGTAATTGAATGAATATAATTTAAATAAAAAAATCTAAATTCACAATTATTCGATGATAATTGTGAATTTACTGTCCATGCAGTGAGACTCTGGAATCAGTTACAAATCAATATAAGACTCGCTCCGTCCTTGGCATGCTTTAAGAAGCGACTGAAAAAACTCTTAATTTCTAGTCAGTAAAATAACGTATTTAATTTCATTCCTGATTTTATTTCCTGTCCTCTTCACCGTCCCTTCCTTTTCCTTTGATTGATGATATCTCACTTTATATGAAAAGGAATGTTCGGGTGCTTGTCCGTCTTTGTGGGATTTGTGGGCATATGCTCACGTACGTGTTTATGGATTTCGTGCGGATGGATAGTCATTTTAATGATTTATGCAACTATGTAACTTGCTTCATTTACTTTTGTCTGGTTGGTTGGAAGAGATTGCCACCTGGCCATAAACCTGCCAGATTGTATTCGCAGTAAAAGTGTTAAATCAATAAACTTAAACATCGATGCCATCTTTTTTTTTTTATAATAGACAATCCACCAAAACTAGAATAATTTGTCACCAAATTAAAGTCATTATGCAATTATATGAGGCAATATAATAAAAGTAATTTTAAAAAATGCTAATTCTAGATAATTTAACGTTTCAACTGATTAAGCTTCAAAAATGTAACAATCGATCTATAAGTGGAAAAGTTCCACGAAGAGAGAAGAAATGCAACATTCATTGGACGCGGTCAAGATATGGCTTTTGTTAAATCAAATGTGTCTCGCAAAGGATAACCGAAAAATACATGGTCTATAATGTCATCATCCAGACCACATTCGCAGCCGGGATCCTCCACAATACCTATTCTGTAAAGGTGACTAGCCACCACGCAGTGACCCGTCCGCAAAGGACACATGACAGACACTTCCATCTTGTTCATTATTATTATATTAAACCATGGTTTCAAAGGGATGGATTTATTTTAATAAGTACAATAGACGATATTTTTTATAATAGGCAATCCACCAAAACTAGGATGATTTTTATAATAGGCAATCCACCAAAACTAGGATGATTTTTATAATAGGCAATCCACCAAAACTAGGATGATTTTATAATAGGCAATCCACCAAAACTAGGATGATTTTTATAATAGGCAATCCACCAAAACTAGGATGATTTTTATAATAGGCAATCAACCAGAAAGATTTTAAAAAGTCCTTAAGTAAAAATTAAACTGGAGTCCTTTTTAAAAAAAATTGGGTTCCAGCGGGATTTGAGCCTGCAACCTCCGGGTTTGGAGACAGGGGTCTTACCAACCAGACCAAGTAGGTCGTTTAGGGAAGAATGTTTAGAGAATTTAATAATTACATGATATGTGGGGAAAAAAACAACAGGTTATTTATATGGACTATTTTATTGAATCTGTGTTTGTTGGTTTTTATTTTTCGTGTCCCCAGTAAACTAGGCTTTTGCCTGTATCTTTTGTATTATGGCGGTTATTAAAATGAATTGAAAATCAGTAAATCTAATAATATTAGAAATATTACGACGTGAAGTGGCTTTTACGCGTGTTTTATTGCCGTTAATTGAGTGCGGATTCCGTCCATTAAAGTGAAGTAGCATATATGAAATCAATTAGTCCATATGGCTCAGGCACTCATTGCCTACCCAACTAGCAATCTGTGCTCCTGCTAATCATATCGGTGTGTCAACATCATCGGGTATTGTAGATAGCGTCGGTGTACTGTGACAAGTGCTCAAGTCAAATAAATTTAAATAATAGAAAAAACGCTTTGCTAATGTCACATCGATCCAGGTCGATAGAACGCAGCTGGAACAAGTCCAACAACATATCTACTTAGGACAAAGTATTCCATTTGAGGATTGCACTCTCAATGTGATATATAGAACAACAACACTAGCTTGGAGCTCCTTTGGACGACTGAACTGCATTTTCAAGAGCAATCTCCTCTAGCCTGTCTCAAACGGAAGGTATTCAACCAATGCATCTTACCAGTACTAACATATGGATGTGAAACATGGACGCTTTTTGTGCGAATGAAACAATATCTTCAGACAGCACAACGCAGCAGGGAGAGGTGCATGCTAGGTTATACCAGAAGAGACCGCAAACGCAATGAGTGGATACGCGCTCAAATAAAAGTTGACGATATTATGGAGGTCGTAAAGGTACTGACGTGGGCTGGGCACGTCGCTTCAACAATGGACTTTCGTTAGATGTATGAAGTAATCCAGTGTTACCCAATACGAAGAACTATACTCAAGAAAATGTAGCATGGTCCCTGTGACGTTTGAAATGTCATGTCTCAAAGGGATGGGGTAAAATCGTTTTTTGTACAAATCGAATCGTTTTTTTTTTAAAAACGAAAAATTGTTCTTCTCTAAACTGACGTTTTAATTCCTAATTTTCATTATACTGACTTTCTAATGTATTGTATGATTTGTATCTATCTTTAAATAGGCAGAGATCCACTATGAATTAATACTAATTACGAACATTAAATTCTATGTATAAAAAAAACGAAAATTCAATTATCGTATACCCCATCCCTAGCCAATGCAGACTAACGTAGTGACTTTTGACAAACGTCACCAAAAATTATTTGATTTTAACAAACTGCCACATTTTCGCTAATTTGTAACAAGATGTATTAATTAGTCATTATTGTTAGTTTTGTGTAATGTATTTACCTAAATAACTTGCTATTTATCAGAATCGAGGCTTATATTAAAGTTAATAAAATAATTAAAATTACTGAACGTCGTTACAAGGTTGTATTGGGGCAAATTTGTGAAACATCACAGGGATCATGCTACATTTTCTCTAGTATAAACCTGTAAGAAGACCGAATGCACGCTAGGTGGATGAAATTCATAAGTTAGCAACAATTATGTGGCAGCAATGCACAAAGGACAGGATTTCTTGGAAACAACTTGTAGAGGTCTATATCCTGCAGTGGATAAATGTAGGGTGGGGATGATGAGTAGATAAATCATTTTTGTCCTTTACTACTTCCATTCTTCCAGCATTCGAATTTCCAGGAACTTTATTTATCGTCTGTCTGATGGTATTTAGAAGGGGTTTCCACGACCGTCGTCAGTCGAGGTACAGGTCGAGATATTGACTCGCGTATAGTATATATAGCCTTTAGCAAACATACATATTATAAATTGCTTTATTAACTTTTCCCTTCCTGTACTAAAAAAAATCCGCACGTTCCGGTGCTGTGTATTCAATACACATCTACAAATGTGCGATTTAAAATCGGAAAAATAAGAATATTCATAGCCAATCGCTTAAATTAATTAAATTTGAAGTCAAAAGTGATAATAATTGACATTTAATTGCTGAAAACATGAAAAAACATCGGCCGACGTTCACAAAACGGGTGAAGAGTGGATGCCCGAGAGATACTGAAGCGAGAGAAGCGAGCGAACTGAGATTCTATTACTTGCGTTCCCATATACCGAAGTAGCGTGAGAGTGAGACGTGAATAGCGTCGCTTCCTCACCCATAGCGGTTTTTTATAGAATGAATATATCTACGTCACACACTGGCACACATTTGATTGTATTGGTGAATTTATTCCCAATTTTCACAAAATATCTCTGATGTGGCCGATAAGTGCTAATTATTATTAATATTATTTTTTTCATTCAATGCGTAAATGTATTACGGAGGAATACCTTAAATTTGAACCCAGTATTTATTATATTTATAGAGATATTAAAGTTTTTAGAAGCAATGTGTACTAGTTACACATAACAGGGAAGGGAGGGTTAAATAATAAAATAAAAAATCACTGTTGAATTGTGAATTAAATAAATAAATATTTTAAATTTGACTTGGTCAATTCTATCTTTATGCCGACAACATTATAAAGTACCACTGATATCATTAGATAACACGTTACGTTTTAAACACTCCACTCGGGCTGGTTTATTGTACGTTATTGTATCGGGTATTATATTATGATGTAAACAGCACGGGGGGGGGAGGACCCTTTTTAATAGGAACACTATCTCTTTTAATAACGACAAATATGTTGTATTTAATATGTTCCGAAAAGTACATACAGTACCCGGCGGTAAGTAATACACATCGTTTGTGGAGCGTCGTGTCTGTCGCACGATACGCTAACCGCATCGTGACTACGATATCGGACTGTTAGTGCATCGTGAGACAGAGACGACGCTCTACAAACGATGTGTATTACTTACCGTCGGGAACTGTACATACGGTCACGTCATTTCCCTGTTAGGGTATGCAAAGAGGACATAGTACCAGTCTTTCCTGTCTCAATACATATTCTTAGCTTTTTCAACATCCCTACAACTTCTCATACATAAAACTAAATAAAAACACACACCAAAACATTTAAAATAATACATTAGTAAGTAAGTAATTCGATAATATGGTTACCCTACAATGATGTCCATGTTGATAAAATTAAACGCATACAGCGGAGGTTTTTACGATTTACAAACTTCAAACTGCTTATCCCAATAACTGAGTTGAACTATGATATGTTATTAGAAGCAGCGGCGGCTAGTCTCGGGGTGCGTTGGTGCGCTGAACCGGAGAAATAATTCGCAATAATTAAATTATATATTCGCAAACATGACTTCCAAAAATGTTAAATATTTGTTCAGATTAAATATTTAAAAGAATACTGACAAATATTACGAATATTTTTATCTTAGTGAAAAATCAATAAAATTTAAAGTGAAATTTAAAAAAATATTCCTTTCAAATTGACCGGCCAAGTTTACCAAATACTAGCGGAGCGATCTCCAATACGCACCGGATGGAAATGTTAATTCATATAGGGCAGACAGAGATGTACAGTAAACTGTGAGACTATTTCTCTATATTGTGGATTGTTTCTCCGGTTCGGCGCACCAGCGCACCTCGGGACCAGCCGCCGCTGGCTAGAAGTGATGAGGCTTACAACCTTGTCAGATAGAAGAAATATGTTTGACCTCACAATATTGTTTAAGCTTGCCAGCTCGCATTTAAATAGTTGTCATTTTGTCATGTTACACTTATACTCATTTTGTCATGTTACACAAGTGTTTGCCAAACTCTTTTACTTCATGGCACACTGGTGAATGGGATTTGTTCGAACGGCACACCAAATAAAATGCCTTAAAAAAGGAAATGTTCCTTATTAACATGAATAAAGGAAATCATAGTGTAGGTAACAATTTTTAAAATATTTTATCAACATATACGAGGTAAGTCCAGAAAGTAAGTGTACTACTGAGGCTCTCACGACCGGATGGATTTTATTTTCGATATGCTGGCTACACTTCCGTGTAGCCTGACCCTTACCCTCCGTAACGAGACCGGTTCGAGGTCAGTACGTTGAGAAGTGTCGACGCGACAACACGTTTCGTGAAAAATGTCAATCCAATCTCCCACCAAGTGCGAAATACGCGGCGTCATCCTTTATCTCGTTTGAAAGGGAAAACCTCCGGTTGAGGTTTATAATGAGGTGAAAACTGCATATGGTGATAAAGCTATGAATCGTACGAGTGTGTACAAGTGGTGTCGCGAGTTTAAAAACGGTCGTACGTCTGTGCATGATGATCAGAGGAGCGGAAGACCTTCAATTGTGGAAAAAATCGAAAATGCGCTCCGTGACGATCGCAGATTGAATATATGCCTCAAGGAGAGACCATCAACTCTGCAAGATACTGTGAGACCCTAAAAAAATTGCGGAGGGCGATTCAGAACAAGAGGAGAGGCATGCTGACAAAGGGAGTCTACCTGCTGCACGACAATGTCAGACCACACACGGCCAACGCCACGAAGGAACTACTCGCCTCGTTTAAATGGGATGTCCTGAACCATACCGCGCATTCCCCTGACCTAGCACCTTCAGATTACTATCTCTTTACCTCCCTGAAGCTGCACATGGGTGGGAAAAGGTTTTCAACCGACGAGAAGGTAAAGGAGGAGGTGGAGAAGTGGACGGAGGGGTTGGCGGGAAACTACTTCGAGGAAGGCACCAAAAAGTTGATACCCCGCTTCACCACCTGCATTGAGAGGAATGGCGACTATGTCGAAAAATAGCTTACATATATACTACGGTAACCACGTAATTTTTTTGTTTAAATAAAAAAAAATTGTAACCTACAAAATTTCAGTACACTTAGTTTCTGGTATTACCTAGTTTGTACATAGGCGGTAATAAGTTTATTAGTGAGAAGGATGCAATTGATTTTTAGAAAGAATTCTGTCAAAACGCGGCTCTAAATTAGGTAAACAAACACGTAACTCCTTATTTACCATCTGTAACCGCTTTCGTTTTTTTTTTATTTCATTTCCACGAGCGCTGAAAACCCAAATTTGCAAAGATACAACGATCCAAACGGCAACAGAGATTTAATTGCTGTTGTAACCAATCGAGGATATTGAAATTTCCTCCTCTGTAAGTGTCAGGTATGTACCGTCGAATCTTGCGTATGGATTGATGACCCACTGGTACATTTGATAATCAAGTGATGGAAAATATTTGGAAAATGATGCAGAAAGCAGTTCTAATGTCCTCTACACTTCTGGCAAAATTTTGGCTCTCACACTCACTACGCTGCGTGTATACCAGCGTATACCAGCGTCACTGTATCTCACACTCACTACGCTGCGTGTATACCAGCGTCACTGTATCTCACACTCACTACGCTGCGTGTATACCAGCGTCACTGTATCTCACACTCACTACGCTGCGTGTATACCAGCGTCACTGTATCACTATGTCGTGTCGTGTCGTGTCGACCACTATGTACGAACGTGACAAATATTTATTTGAATATGTAGATGTTGAATTTATTTAAAATGGAAGAAAATTGAAATGAATAGGCATTATATCAAATTAACAGTTTTGAGGCTTCTTCCTTCGCGGCACACCCTGAGACTTCTTGCGGCACACAGTTTGGCATACACTGTGTTACACGTTCTTTGTAGGCCCACTTCGCAAAATGTTATGTTTCGTAGTGAAGTGGTTGCAACTTATTATTTGTACAACTCTTGCATAGCAAGACTACACAGATTGGGCAATCAATATGGGTATTGTATGAATTTTTATATGGCATTGGTTACTCACAGGAGTAAAGTGAAGAAGTTGTTCTTGCCGGGATGGATTGATTGAATTGTATGGATTTGCATTGTTGTGCTGTTCGAATTGTACTGTACTATCCTATTGTATAACACTGCTTACATGGCAATGTTAAATTATACATGCTGTTATTTAAAAAAAATTGTATTAAAAAGACCCTTTGACCGTTGAGAAAAAATTAAAACAGGTGTCAAAATTACTACAAACAATAGCACACAATAAAAAATTGACAACATACACAGTTGATCATACGATACTAGAAAGTCCCTAGTCAGGTGCTCGCACTTTACCATACCAATTTGACATTAATGCGAAAAAATAGTACAGTATAAATTCAATACTTCATCGACTCCGCAATTAGCTTACTTTTAAGGTTCGACAGACTATGAAAAAATATATTGACAATTGGAGCCAATTGATTTTCCGAAAATTAAATTTGGCAAAATTTTGGTAACATACACACATATCGGACTTTAATATACGAGTACATACGACTTCTTTACAAATATGAGATTAATTCAAATTAAAACTACTTAAATTTTATTGTAGCTTCTAGTTCAGCTGTCGGCAATCTATGGCACGCGTGCCACTTGGTGACAGAATGTCAAAAAATGAAATTCTTCAGAACAAAACGTTAAATTATGAACCTAATATTGAACTGTTGGCTTCAAAAGTTAAACTTTTAGGGCGTCATTAATATTTAAATTTAATGTGTATTGTATTTTTTTGTAGTGTGTATGTATTATTATAATTCTCCTCTATGTCTACTCTAGTGTCATCTATGTCTGCTCTAGTGTCCTCTATGTCTGCTCTAGTGTCCTCTATGTCTGCTCTAGTGTCCTCTATGTCTGCTCTAGTGTCCTCTATGTCTGCTCTAGTATCCTCTATATCTACTCTAGTGTCCTCTATGTCTGCTCTAGTGTCCTCTATGTCTGCTCTAGTGTCCTCTATATCTACTCTAGTGTCCTCTATGTCTACTCTAGTGTCCTCTATGTCTGCTCTAGTGTCCTCTATATCTAATTTAGTGTCCTCTATGTCTGCTCTAGTGTCTTCTATATCTACTCTAGTATCCTCTATATCTACTTTAGTGTCCTCTACGTCTACTCTAGTGTCCTCTATGTCTGCTCTAGTGTCCTCTATATCTGCTCTAGTGTCCTCTATATCTACTCTTGTATCCTCTATATCTACTCTAGTGTCCTCTACGTCTACTCTAGTGTCCTCCATGTCTGTTCTAGTGTCCTCTATATCTACTCTAGTGCCTGCTATGTCTACTCTAGTGTCCTCTATGTCTGCTATAGTGTCCTCTATATCTACTATAGTGTCCTCTTTGTCTACTCTAGTGCCCTCTATGTCTGATCTAGTGTCCTCTATGTCTACTCTAGTATCCTCTATCTCTGCTCTAGTGTCCTCTATATCTACTTTAGTGTCCTCTATGTCTACTCTAGTGTCCTCTATGTCTACATCGAAAATGACACGGCATGATGGTATGTACATGTAATTAATTCAGTGTGTTCAGTTATCAAAAAATATTTTTTTAAATTAGAAAATAATGTGTTTATTCTGTACAAAAGTTTCAAATTAAAATGTTTTATTAAAATAATGTTTTGATTATTTTTTCTTTGTTTCCTATTTCTCTATTTGACATGATTCTCACTTGACCGCAGTCAACAGAGACTCCAATTGGAAACATCATGCGAAATCAAACTCCTCACACATCATCACTCCAGAAAGACCAAAAACGTTCATCCCACATTATACTACACACAATTATAAAAATAAAAAACAAAGATATGTATCACTGTTGTGTCATCAATCAAATTAATAAATACAAATAAATAAATTACAAACAAATAAATAAATATGTGATAAGTGATTTGATAAATATTTAAGGGAGATCGAGTCAAACACATTGAAAAGCGGTTCTGTTGGGAAACGAACCGACATTTTTAGCATAATTTAAATCAAGCCTCTTCGAGTCCTGTACTGAGACTGAGGATCCACAGTAGATGGATACGCAAAATACCCCAGCTAACAACTTCATAACAGAAAACGACAGAGTGGCCCAGAATAAAGTTCACTTTTGAAAAATTCCTAATAAAAAAATGGTTTGTTATAATCAAAATTAACAACTGAAAACATGCGACAAAAATTAGGAATTTATATTTTAAAAATCGTCGTCGTTACTGGGCCTCATAGTCGAGGATTCTCTCGCTATTCCAACGTCATTCAGTTGGAAAGCGAAGCTGTACCGTGGAGTTTTTCTTTATTAAGTGAGTGAGCTGTTGTATACCAGCAAACTCGCCACACCACTGTACTGAAACCGATGGCACACCTGAATTGAAACGATCGGAGCACATCGGCACGTTTCTTTTCTTCTTTTTTTTTTTAAGAATATATATGACCGAAGTAATAGGTATCCTTATACCCCCGAATATAAGGCGGAAAAAATGCCTGTGTCATCGAGGGGAGTACCACAGCACGAGGTTCAAACCGACGACCTTCCGCATGGAAGTCAATGCGTTACCGCGCAGTCATACATCTCACAAATGCGCGGCCATGCACCTTCAAAATAATACTTCAAAATAACTACCCAAGTGTCACCGGCATTCGTCTAATCTGGCTCGAAAATTTTGATGCACGCGCCTGCTTCCCCGAGGTATCGCTTCGATCTCTTGACGAATATTTTGTTTATGTTGATTGACAAACTTATGTGTAATTAAAATTGTTTCCGGTGTCGTATTCACAAACTGAGCTATTAAGAGCATTACCACTCGCACACGGAATGACCTTGTTGAATAAATTGAGGATTAAACTCCTTAATACACTCTGTAGGTATATCTGAGTCACTTTACAGGGAGTAACATTGTTCCTGTTGTCAATACATATTAAGGCATAATTATTTAATTTCTTTCTTGTTGTTTTAATTGGTTTGATTAAACGTCTTCAACGAGTCTTCCGATTATTTCAACACAGAGCTTGTGGCCAAGGATACAGTTTGGGGAGGTTTATGGTTACAGGTGGCGTGGAAGAACGACGCAAAAGAGGAAGAGTCCCAACGCGTTGGACTGATCAAGTGAGAGACGCGACTGGACTACCCTTAACAACTGCACTTCGAGCCGCGGAGTGCAGGGATGGATGGAGAGGAGTCGTCAGAGGCTATCATGGGAGTCACGATGCTCATTCATGAGCTACACGACAGAATTATGAAACTTGACGTTAAAGAGACAGCTATAGATACCATGATGATGATGTAATTGGGTTATTTGGGTTACCTGTATCAAATGTAAAATTTAGTTACCTGTATCAAATGTAAAATTGGGTTACCTGTATCAAATGCAAAATAAATAAAAATATATCATATATTGTAATTTTTTTAATCAAAAACTGTTTTTTTCACTTTATGTAACGTATAACCCTGCCGGTTTTAAGGTTTTCACCTTATCATCAGTTTTTTTTGTGATCCCCTGTTGATGAGGGGAAAACCTTGAAACCGGTAGGGTTATACAGTTACATAAAGTGGAATAAACAGTGTTAGACTAAACAAATCACAATGTCTTTAAACCTCCACAATGTTAATGCCTTAACTATAAATAATGTATAAAAAATATTTTTTTAATTAAATAATTCTCCCTCCTTCCCAGTTCGCTCCTTCCAAAGCTATAGGGGTGATATCCACCCTCGGCGCGAGGTGGTAGGGGCGGGGGGAGGCCGCAGCCAATTAGTGCCCAGATTAAACTTGTATCCCGGGAGCTATTATGATCTTAAATTGCTACACCCCTCCCTGCCGTTCCGCTCCCCACTCCCTGCACCCCGCTACAGGGTGGTGGCATTAGATGGGGTGTACTGTGTATATACTCATATCTGGTTACGTTAGCTCAGTGAGTCCATAGCTCGATGGTTTAGTGAAAAAGCACATTATTTCCATTCGTCCACACGTAATGGTATCCCTAAACACGTATTAATAAATAAATAAAGGTTTATTGATAACAACATGTTGTACAGTACTGATTTTAGTGGAAAACATATTAGAGGAAGGCCAGGGAAAGTATGGTTAGATCAAGTGAATAATATTGTATTGTTATTTGTATGTATGAACATTATTTTCTATTTATGATTATCATATATAGGGTGGCCACTAAAAGACTGAAGTGTTTAAAAAGTTATAACTTGTTCATTTTCAATCTTTTTTATTTTCTTTTTTAAACGTGTTACTCGCGGGAAGCACAAACGCCTGTGATCTGATCTGTAGCATTCCTTTGTGTATTTTACGTAATGTTTAGTTTATCTCCTTTATTTAATGAGTCTCATTAAGAGTAATGACTATTATTTATTATCCGAAAATTACTTGAATGTCATGTTTACTTGGTGGTGTAGTCAAATATCAGTGGTTCTAAACAAAATACGCGTTTAGACTTAGAAATTAAAAAAACGCCGAAATTGTGCCGCGCACAGGATTCGTGGAATTTGATTTTTAACGCGGTGTACAGGTTAACATGTCATAGAACTTTACTATCCCAAGATATTCAGCAACGCTTGTAATA
The DNA here is from genome assembly GCA_949825065.1 of Odontocerum albicorne. Classification (NCBI taxonomy): domain Eukaryota; kingdom Metazoa; phylum Arthropoda; class Insecta; order Trichoptera; family Odontoceridae; genus Odontocerum; species Odontocerum albicorne. Next base: position 7,923,887 of record OX463867.1, read on the forward strand.
CGCTTTTTGATTTCAACACCTAGCCAGAGATAACAACAACTGTTTGAACAACTTGATAATGAGTGATGAGGGCCATTTCCATTTAAACGGGTACACCGACAAACAAAATTGCCAATTTTGGGGTACTGAGAATTCCAGGAAATTACATCAGCATCAATTTCATCCCCAAAAATGCACTGTTTGGTGCGGTGTTATGGCTGAAAGAGTTATCGGCCCCTATTTCTTTGAAAATGAGGAAGGTCAGCCAGAAAGAATCAATCAACGGGGCCCTGTATAGGACAGTGCTTGAACTTTTTTATGCCCAACGATCGAAGATAATCAGGAGGTATGGTTCCAACAGGATGGAGCAACTGCGCATACTGCCAGGACGACGATGGCAGTGCGCGCAGTATAGCGATATACATCCTTCAGCCTTTCATGGGCCACCCTGTATTTAGATAAAATTTGGACTCCTATCAGATTTTCTCTTTTTTCACAGACAGATAGGTGGTATTTGTGGGTTTACTTTTTTATTTTTTTTTCTGCCATCTTATATAGTTCACTTATCACTACACAAGACACTTCTAAGATATATGCAAGTTACGCATCAGATACATGGACACTTAAAGAAAATCTGATACATAATGTCTCAAAATAAACAGCTATCATAAATTGTGGCAAATACGAGTACAATGGAAAAATAAACAGCTATCATAAATTGTGACAAATACAATGGAAAAATAAACAGCTATCATAAATTGTGGCAAATACAATGAAAAAATAAACAGCTATCATAAATTGTGGCAAATATAATGGAAAAATAAACAGCTATCATAAATTGTGGCAAATACAATGGAAAAATAAACAGCTATCATAAATTGTGGCAAATACAATGGAAAAATAAACAGCTATCATAAATTGTGGCAAATACAATGGAAAAATAAACAGCTATCATAAATTGTGGCAAATACAAAAGAAAAATAAACAGCAGTCATAAATTGTGGCAAATGCAATGGAAAAATAAACAGCAGTCATAAATTGTGGCAAATACAATGGAAAAATAAACAGCAGTCATAAATTGTGGCAAATACAATGGAAAAATAAACAGCTATCATAAATTGTGGCAAATACAATGGAAAAATAAACAACTATCATAAATTGTGGCAAATTCAATGGAAATATTAACAGCTATCATAAATTGTGGCAAATGCAATGGAAAAGTGAGTATTTTTTCATCTTTATTACAATATTTTTTTTAAGGTACTAGTGAACAAATGTTTTTTAATGCACATTTAAGAGATATAATCTTTATCCTTGCTGATTTCAATAGTGCATTCCCAGTTCTCAAAGATTTCAACAACATGTTATCTTTACGTTTCCAGGAGCAAACGGTGAGTAGAACTGCTGCATACCTTTATTCTGTTCCATTAAACCAGCCAGGATCATTCTTGTTTCACAGAATAATTGAATAATTTCTCGCACACCTATTATAAAATAACTAAGGAAATCGGTTCGTTATATCATACAGGTCGTTATATCATACAGGTCGTTATATCATACAGGTCGTTATATCATACAGGTCGAACCAAATTGATATGATGAGGTGGAAAAAAACAAAGTAGTCGACCAAATTGACATGGTGAGGTGCAGGCAGCTGACTAGAGACGGACCCGGAAGAAATTTTGTTGAATTATGTATTTTAAGATTATTTTATAAATATTGTGAATGAGTATTGTGAATTTAACACTTTTATTGCAAATAAAACCTGGCGGGCTTATTTCGAGGTGGCAATCTCTTCCAACCAATCAGACAACAGTAAATTAAGAAAGTTACATGGTCGCATAAATCATTCAAATGACTATCCATCCCCACGAAATCCATAAACACATACGTGAGCACATGCCAACGAACCCCACAAAGACGGACAATCACCCGAACATAATTTTTCATATAAAGTGAGATATCATCAATCAAAGGAAAAGGAAGGAACGGTGGAGAGGAAAGGAAAAGAAAAATCAGGAATGAAACACGTTATATTACTGACTAGAAATTAAGAGTTTTTTCAGTCGCTTCTTAAAGCTACTTAGTACCGTTGTCCACCAAATCAGAATGTTGGGAAATCGCAAAAAAACTGCATTAAAAATATATGACATAATAATTCATTGTAAAAATATCTGAAATCCTTAAAATCGCTTAAGGTGACTTGATTTGTTGTTTAAAATCTAATCATAATAATTATAATAGTTATTCTAGTTTAAAATATGGACATGACCCTTTTTGTAAGAACAATTCTACTTTCATCTTTTTTTATTGAACAGCTCTGGGACATGGTGGTTTTTGTTCCATTTCAAAAATATATTATAAAAATTAATTGGTTGGAATAATTAATTTTAATTTTAATCAAATAAAATAAGTAAAATGTTACAAAATAAGAAGAAATATTACTATAAAACTATAAATATATATTATGTAGGTAGATAAAGCTGTATAATGATATTACACTGCACGTACGATTTAAAACTGACAGTTGCTGGTGAACCAGTATGAAGTTAGACACAATCGGAGAACTATGATTTGTCAATTCGGACATAATCTTGTTTGATTGGTTTGAAACCTGGACAAGATTGTTTTTGAAAAATACTTTTTTTTTATTATGATTTTAAAATGATTTATGTGCTTTTTTCATTAAAATGAAAATATTAAACGGCTCCGTACCATCGATAATAAGAAATCTGCTTTATCGACTAATTGTTTGTATCCGATGGACATGATCTCTATTTAATGTTACCTCCTCAAATATAAATAAAATATTGGGATTAAACGAGAATATTTTTAAGTAAATGTAGTCTTCATTCATCATCTTCTTAGCGTCCTCTTGACTCTATCACTCTCTCCTCCACTACATTATTCTGCCTTCAGGGCGCAGGGCGCAGGGCGGGTAGGGGTGATGGCAGCGGATCCCGGATCGCTAATGCGCCGATTTAAAGTGGAATAATTATTCCGTAAAGTAACGCAAACAGAACTTCTCCCCATCCCTATCTACCCCCTACTGCGACTCCCCCCTACGGCGTGGACCACTTTTAATTAGCGCCCATACTCCTCCTATTTCGACACCCATTACAATGGGCGCTATCGCTAATCATATCGAAATAAAAATAATAATAATAAATACTGCTTATTTATTAACATTTTTTCTGTAAAGTTTATATGTTCAACAGTGTGGGCTGAAAAACATAAATAAATAAATACAGGTTTATATTGATAGCAACATAGTATGTACATAATACTCGTACATTTAGATATATTTCAAGAACACATAAATTGCAGAGAATACAATAAAAACAGAAGCTATCAAAAGGTCTGGACTCATCTAATAACATCCCCCCGGCCAAGATACACCCCCCCAATATAGGGCGAGCCCAGCTACGGGGACACCGAATGTTTTTCAGTCCACACCCTTGCACATGTAGAATAGGAAGAGAAAAAAAAACACAGTAAATAAATAGATGACAAAAAAATACATTCAAGACATTGAAAGGTCCGGGCTCATCCCACAAACATTCCCCCGGCCGAGATACACCCCACCAATGTAGGGCGAGCCCGACCGCAAGGACATCGGGGGGCTTCCATCCCACACCCCCGCATATCTGGATTTAAAAAAATAAAAACGTATGGCAGAAAACAAAATATAAAGTAAACCAACATATACCACCTCAGGTTAACTGTTGGCAAGAACGGAAAAAAGAAAAGCCTCAAGGAGTCCAAATTTTATAAAAGTATAATGACAAATGGGTTAAATGTTCACACATTAAAAAAAACAGGACACAATACAAAACACATCTGGTGTCCTTGCGGCCAGGTTCGCTCTCCTAATGGTGGAGAGTGTTATGGGATGAGCTCGGACCTTTTGGTGGCTTCTCTATTGAATATGTTTTGAGTACCTTTGCAGGTGTGCATGCGATATGTGATACTCGTATATTGCATGCTATTTATCGTTGAATCCATAATTATATTAACTGTATAAATTGTATTAATCGCACAGTTTTATTATCTGTATAAATTGTTTTAACTGTGTTAAGTGCATTAACTGTTTTAATTGCATTAACTATATTAATTATATCAACTGTATTGATTGTACTAACTGTATTGATTGTACTGACTGTATTTACTGCATTAGTTGAATTAACTACATTTATTATACTAACTATATTTATTGTAGAAACTGTATTAATCGCATTAAAGGTATTCACCGTATTGACTGTATTAATTGTATTAACTGTACCAACTGTATTTACTGCATTAGTTGAATTATTATACTATGGTAACTATATTTATTGTAGAAACTGTATTAATTGCATTAAAGGTATTGACCGTATTGAAAGTATTAATTGTATTAACTATTTATTTATTTATTTTTACACATGACAAGATTTATACGCAATTTGCGAAAAAAACAACAGGTAATTTAATTTAAACATACGTTATTTTAATGGATTTGGGTTTGTTACCTTTCTTAAATTAGGCTTTTGCCTGTATCTCACTGAGGACATAAACTATACTAACTGTATTTACTGCATTAGTTGAATTAACTGCATTTATTATACTCACTATATTTATTGTAGAAACTGTACTAATTGCATTAAATATATTGACTGTATTAATTGTACTAATTGTATTTACTGCATTAGTTGAATCAACTACATTTATTATACTAACTATATTTATTGTAGAAACTGTATTAATTGCATTAAAGGTATTGACCGTATTGACTGTATTAATTGCATTAAAGGTATTGACCGTATTGACTGTATTAATTGTATTAACTGTAATTAGTACATTAGTTGAATTAATTGCATTTATTATACTAACTATATTTATTGTAGAAACTGTATTAATTGCATTAAATGTATTATTGTACTTACTGTATTTACTGTATTTGTTGTATTAATTGCATTAGCTGAATTCATTGCATTGATTATATTAACTGTATAAGTTGTATTAACAGTGTTAATTGTTTTAACTGTATTATATTAACTGCATAAGTTGTATTAACAGTGTTAATTGTTTTAATAGTGTTAATTGTATGATTTTAAATATATTATTTGCACCAACTGTATTAATTTCATAAATTGTAATAATTGCCATATTTTTTTAATTATATTAATTGGATTGACCATAGGTATTAATTGTATAAACTGTAGTAACTGTATTCATTCCCTGTTTTTATTGTATTAATTGCATTCAATGAATGTATTGTTTTAACTGTAATAAAATTGTATTAACTGCTTATTTATTATCAGTTATTTTTTTGTTTTTTTTTATATACATGTACAAGGCTGAAATGATTTACTGGAGGCCGGGCTCGCCCTTTGTTAGTGGGGGGGGGGGGGGGGGGGAGTGGACCTATATTTATTAAGTCAATGCAATAGTGCAAGGATGTGATGATGATGATAATATACCATTCCACCCTCAACGTCAATCTGGTTAGTTGGAAGTAATTTAAGCTGGTAATTTTTATTCGAGTATATGCCGTTTAGTGTCCCATTGACTTTGTTTACTATCGCTAGTCGACTTTCAATATCCCTCATAACCATTCCATCATCTGAGAAAATACTTCCTAAATAGCAGAATTACTCAACTTGTTTTATTTTTTCATTACTCATCCATATATCGCTTTTTATGACTTTGCAACATTTATTCTTAGACATTTCTCTTAACATCTCTCATACACTTTACTTATCAGACTCTCCAATTCATCCCCATTCTCCGCAAACAACTACCATATCATCAGCATACAGCAATCCGGAGACGTTCCCATTAGACATTTGAATACCACCCATTGACCCCTGTAGTCCATTCGCACGTGAATCTATATAAATACTGAACAACCAGGGTGTCAAAAAGTTTCCTTGCTTTACCCCTTATAAAATATCAAATCACTCAGTCAAGACACCTTTCATTCTGTAGCGACCGTGCGTGCGGTCACTGAACCCATTGAGGCGACCCTTGCCCGCGCGGTCATTGAACTTGCAAGTGGCGAGTGTGAGGCGGCGCTGAACGAAGATCGCCCGCGCGGTCATTGAGCTCACTAGTAGCGAAGAGCGAGACACCGATATATATCTTGCCTCTCCTGCAGACCGTAGTATGAAATGTATATAGGACGTGCAACAATAAACTTGTGTCCAGCGGAAGCGAGACAGCGACATCATGTTCTGCGCCGTTCTATACATTATAAATACAGACGCTTACAATAAACTTTCTCTTTACTTATTCCGATCTCGAGGACGGGTTATTCAAACAACCCTCATCCTTGTATGCGAAACCAAGTCCCTAAAATTCTAATACATGATCTACTGACAGTATACTTTTTAGACGAGTGTTGAAAATCCTTTTTGAGATAAATTCATACAAGAAATCAAAACTTTTAAAGCTGTGTCCTGATATTCTTTGTTACATATTTTTTTGTTATATATGTGTCGACGCTTTTCAAACCCAAGTATGTCCACATTATGACATTTTTTTAGATAAATATACTAAAATGTAGCTTATGTAGTCCTGGATAAATCTGCATTTTTCAAAATAAGATATCTCCTCGTGAAATCAATGCAAAATGGTGATTGAAATAAGAGTTTTTTTTCAAACTCAGATATGTCCACGAGGTTGTTTTTATCAAAGTCAGATATGTCTATTTAGACCAATCAGAGAGCATCATAATTCAAGATGGCCGATCAGTCGTAGCATAGTCGTACTGTCAACAACAATCAAACTCGGGTATGTCCATGCATTTTCAATAGACGTTTTTCAAAAAAGGGGATGTCCAAATTGAAATATGCTTTATTTTTTCTACTGACTCGAATTTCTAGGATTTTTTTGAAAACACAATGTAAATAAAATAATTTTAAAAAATACACATCATTTTTATATACGAGTATATATAGTTTTCAGTGATCAGGGAATAGCGTTTTGCTCAGTTTCAACTTGCGTGGACATACATACCTGGATTTGAAAAGCGTCACACATATGTAAAAATATATATACTTGAATTCCGATAAATACGTAATCTCCTGTTAGCGCCCCCGACTGATCTCATCTCTCATCCCCACCGCCATAAATTATATTGTTGTTCAACATTAATTTGTCTCCACCCCCCGCGTCCACCCCTCCTCCTCGCAACCCTCACCCCTCTCCAGGGTGGAAATATTAGATATCGCTGTTTAATGAGAATCTTTAATTACAGGACGACCTCGCTTATACGTCGGAAAAGGTTAACAAACCACATACGTAAAGCGAATAACTACTTAAATATATTTTTTTTCAAAATATCATATGAAGTAACTAGAATCAGCGGTGGTTGGTCTGGAGATGCGTTGGTGCGCTGAACCGGAGAAATAATTCGCAATAATTAAATTAAGTATTCGCGAACATGACTTCCAAAAATGGTAAATATTTGTATAGATTAAATATGTTTAATAATACTGTACGAGTATATTTATTTAAGTGAAAATTAAAAAAAAAATTCAAATAGACCGGCCAAGTTTGCCAATACTACCGGAGCGATCTCCAATACGCACCGGACGGAAACGCTAATTCATATAGGGCAGACAGAGATGTACAGTAAACCGTGAGACAGCGATATTTCATATTCACTCAGCGTCTCGAGGTATGCACCTCGGGACCAGCCGCCGCTGACTAGAATATTATGTATTTATTTCATCAACAGTAATAATATTTAAAAAAAAATAATTAAATAGTCTGTTTATTTTTTACAAAGAAAAATATTCCTAAGATATAAATAAAAATAAAAATATATATTAAAATAATACATTAATTCAAGCACCACATAAGTATATAAGTCCACAAGTCAAAATACAAAAAAAAACCAGCATACCATACATAGTTATTAATACGATATTGGAAACACCATGGGAAGTAAAAGATGTATTTTGGATTCATTATTTACCTTTTCCTTTCTGTGCTAAAAAAATCCGCCCGTTCCGGTGATGTGTATTCAATACACATGTAAAAATGAGTGATTTAAAATCGGAAAAATAAGAATATTCATAGTCAATTGCTTAAATTAATTAAATTACAAGTAAAAAATGTTAATAAATTAAATTTAATTGCTGAAACCATGAAAAAAAAACATCGGTTGACGTCCACCTCGAACGAAAGCCCGCTGGCTACTAAGCAAGATAAGCGAGCAATTTGAGATTCTAGTTCTTGAGACGTGAATAGCGACGCTCCTCACCCATAGCGGGTTTTTAGAATGAATATACCTATGTCACACACGGGCACGCGTTTGATTGTATTGGTGAATTTATTCCCGATTTTCACAAAATATATCTGATGTGGCCGATAAGTGCTAATTATTATTAATATTATTTTTTCATTCAATGCGTAAATGTATTACGGAGGAATATCTAAAATCTGAACCCAGTATTTATTATATTTATAGAGATATTAAAGTGTTTAGAAGCAATGTGTACTAGTTACACATCACAGGACAGGAAGGGTTAAATTAACGTTTCTGTTTCTCTTTGATGATGAAGAAAGCCATAAAGTGAGGTATTCCTGTACAATTATTCCGTACGAAAACACAAATTAATCATAAAGTTTACAATTTGACTTGTTAAACGGAAATTGCTCGCCGTTACCGATCCCGTTATGGTAACAGATAACGGGTAACGGGTAACAGATAACGGATAACGGATAACGAGCAGTGTGTTGCTGTGTCGTTAGCGAGACAAGGGAACCATTCGTTCATTTTGCTGGTTAAGTTATTTCGCGAGAGAATTGTATTATCAAAATGTGAGGTCACTGTTAATTAGATTTGTATATTTATCCTTACACGATATACGAGTATACTATATTTATAAATAATTTTTTTTCGAAAGAGAAACATGCCTATGCTCTGATCGTCTCACTTCGGTATGCCAGCAGTGTGACAGTTGAGTTTGCTGGTGTGCAACGGCTCATTCGCTTACATAAGAGAAAATAATTGTATCGGACGTATGCGTCACCTTAAAACATATAATGTATTTATTTTTTTGTTTGTTTGATGTATAAATTCGTAGTTATATTTTAATGTTATTTGGTATTTATGTATGTAAAATTTATGTTTGTTGGGGTCCGTGCTGTGGCGTGACCGTAACAAAAATGTGACTTATGCGCGGCCATTGCGAGACTGTATCGAAAGTCGGCAGACCTCTGCACGCACAAAACTGGCGAAAATTGAGATATTTCGCGAGCTACTACCTTGACCAAAAAATTTTAGGACCGGCCACCGTGTGGCGCTGTCAGTCACTGGATTTTTTTTGTTAGGTTACATCTATCATTGACACTTCCCTCCAAATTTCAGCGTCATAGCTTGACATTTGTAACAGTTACGCTGTACTGAGTACATCTACCTTTGTGCGTGTTTTCGATTTTTACAAGTTTGAAAATGGCATCAACTGTGCATCAACGAATTTGCATTAAATTTTGCGTGAAAAACGAATTTAACGGTCCGCAGACCTTGGAAATGTTGGAGAAGAGTTTTTTGGGGGCACGAACGCTTCAGAAGTGGTAGTGAGTCAGTTGAGGATGACGAACGTAGTGACAGTCGAAAGCCGATGAAAACATCGATAAAATCAAAGAAATGTTGGCCGAAAACCGCAAATTGACCATCAGAGAGCTGGCAGAGGACTTGAACATCGCTTATGGATCCGCTCAAGACATTTTGGTCAGTGATTTGGGCCGCAGACGTGTCGCTGCAAAACTGGTGCCGAATGACCTCAATTTCATGCAAAAAAAGGACCGCGTTGAAATCGCGAAAGACATGATTTTCATGAGTTTTTGACCAAAAACAATACGACTACTATCCAGCAGCTTTTGAATTCACCTGATCTGGCTCCCTGCGACTTTTTCCTGTTCAACCGACTTAAAAAACCACTTCGTGGAACGCGTAACATCACCCGAGAGGATGCCATGAAAAAATCGAAGACGACTCTGATGGACATACCGAAAATTGAGTACCAGCGGTCTTTCGAGGATTGGATCAAGCGCTGGCGTGAGTGCGTTGCAGTCGATGGGGAGTACTTTGAAGAGGATAATATCGATTTTGATGAATACACTTGTATTTTCGATTTTATGAATAAAGTTCTAAAACTTTTTGATCAATGTAGTATGACGGCATGCACCGACGAAAACGGGCGCTTGCGATGAGCGATCGGCCGCACATAAGAAGCGCTAAATGCCATAAATAACCATTCTCAGTTCACTCTGCTTACTGTCTTTTACTTGCGACCATCTACGAATCTTCTACCTTTCACCGATCTACGACCTTCTCACCGTGAGCTTAATTCTCCGAGTATCGAGCAGCAGCCATCCACCTATTGCTACAGTTCTTTGTACCAGTGGGGTACAATAATAAAGAAACAAAATTCCTTGACCTCAAGGCAAGGAGAATCCTTGACCTCAAGGCCAAACAACGACGACAATATATTTACTAACAAAATAAATGCACCTTATGTGCCCTTTACACACCGTTGCACATACATGCACATTATCCCGTGTCCCTTGCGAGGTAGGCAGAAAGAACATATCATCAAACTTTTCAATCCACGCATATAACTATCGCCTCCTCCACATTCATATATCTCGTCACGCTCACTCATCACGGTATAAATATGAAACAAAAGATAGCGTATCAATATCTCCCAAAACATACTATTCAAGATACATACCATATATCTTTCAAAATATAATATGATGCGGGGTGTGTTTCACATACTATACCCCACAAGGGACACGGCGTGATGATATGTATATATATATATATATGAATAATTGTATTATATGAAATCCATAACATAATTATTTTTGACTTCAATATATTCAAATTAGACGTCTTGAAGAGTGTGACCGAGAGATATGTCCTCGGGTCCATCAAGCGAGCTTTTGGGTTAAGAACCTCTAGAGTAGGCACGAAACTCGCGGTTCGTTATTTAACGTGTAGGTTATACTAACGCTCGGTGTGTGCGAGTATTGTTACCAAACGAACTCATTTATCGTGATAGTGCCCTTTATTTTTTTAGGTACCATCGGGGATCGAATCTGAATATCGCCAAAAGTGGAAGTTAGGAATGTTACCACTAGGCTACGAGGTGCAAATAATTTAATGCTTTTGACATGAAAAAAAGATTTAAATATAAATTTTTTAAATTATGAAATTTTATTTTTATTATGATATAGAAACTAATCGCGGACGTGAAAAAATATGGGGAAGAACCGAATAAAATCTGTACTGATGCGTGTATAGAGAAGAATATACGGGATGACAATGTATGAGAAAATAAGGAATTAAGTGTTGAAGAGCACTCTGAGATGGTTTGGACAGGTATGACGAATGAATGAAGAAACACAAACATACAGCGCGAATGTGAATAAAGACCGAATGATATTTTGAATGAAAGAAATGTAAAATATCTGATAAACCGTTTGAATAGTATGAGAAGGTGTATGGATTTAGAAAAGGCGAAATATGTGTGTCGCGATTAAAGACGAATGTGATACTATCATATTACAGAAGATCGATTCGTCTTCCCTTGTTTAGTCCTCTGCAGTTTTCTTACCAAATAGGTTTTTCTAAACATATGCTTATGTAGAATAAACTTCATGGCTGCAGCCACCACCTTCCTATCCTTACACTCACCGTTTTTAAATTTATGGGTACGAATCCTGAATTAGAACACTCTTGAGAAGATTATGCTCTCTTAATGGCGTTATAAAAATTATATTTACATTTCATCACGTTGTCTCTCTATCGGGGTAGGTAGAAAGGAGAGTGTCAGATTTTTCTATCGTTACACACATCTTTCGCTTCGTCTACTTCTATAACAGGTGTGAGTGGAAGGCTATAAAAATTTTCCTTTTATTATATTAATTATTACGTGAAAGTCTGCCGGTCTCTCATATATTTTTACCCCGATAAGAAAAACAGCGTGATAGTATGAATTAATTTTTTATTGAAATTTAATTAATTAAATATGAATAAAGCTGAGTCCGGCCCTCACTTGGTGGCAATTAATTAAAACACCGCTCTGTGCTGTGCTGTGCTCCGCCAGTCTGACTGTGTTCCCCTCCCTCCCACCCTCAACCCGCCCCGCCCACTCAGTTTTAGTGATGAGATACGAGTATTCGTAATAGCTATTAAATTATTAAAATTATTTAATGCTTGGCCAAAGAAGCATTTTCAACCGGTCGTCCTCTATCTGACATTTCAGTCAGTAACTGATGTTTTTAATATAATTAAACACGATATTCGGCTCCGATGGGCGTTGGATTAGGATATAACTGATGTAAATAAAGGCTACTGATATAAAACAACTCAGCAAGCTATCCCTTTGAAACCATAGTTTAATATAATAAGAATTAATAAGATGGAAATGTCTGTCGTGTATCGTTTGCGGGCGGGGCACTGCGTGGTGGCTAGTCACCTTTACAGATTGGGTACTGTTGAGAATCCCGGCAACGAGTGTGGTCTGGTTTAATATAATGAGAATGAACAAGATGGAAGTGTCTGCCATGAGTGGCTTGCAGATAAACCCCTGCGTGGTGGCTAGTCACCTTTACAGATTGGGTACTGTTGAGAATCCCGGCAACGAGTGTGGTCTGGTTTAATATAATGAGAATGAACAAGATGGAAGTGTCTGTTATGTGTGACTTGCAGATAAGCCACTGCGTGGTGGCTAAATTTTACTGTAAAAACTATAGGATTTGTATTGTCTTGTATTGAACTTTTGTTGTAAACAGTGAAACCTAACGAATTTATTACCACGTGACAATCTCTTCCTACCAACCAAAAATATGTTAAGTGAAAACCAGACAGGAATCCTTTTTTTTCAATTCAAATGGGTTCCAATGGAAATCGAGCCCGCACCATCTAGGTCGAGAGACAAGCGTCGTATCAACTAGGCCATGGATGTCATCTAGTATTAATGTAATATATAAGGTGCCAAATTAGCACGACCACGAAGTGGCACGACTAAATTAACTAAAAAAAATAAAGGATTGAGATCCTTACTGAAAGTCCTCATGATAAGAAAGTATACACGACGAAGCGTACGAATGTGGCAAAAGCAAATTATGTGTCAGTATAAAATAGATGTGAACTTAAAACTAATATGTTGACTAAGACGAAGAAGAGCATTCTGAAATGGTTTGACTATGTAGAACGAATGAACAAAAAAATTCTAACAAAACAACTAGGTGTATATAGTGCAAATGAGAGTGGAAGGCTTGGTAGAGTAAAACGTTTATTGTGTTGTGAATACAGGAGTTTCGTTTATGGTATCTTTCAGTCTATCCCAACATATATCTTTCCATGCTCCTCTGTACGGTCTGAAGCTTCTGTGGGTTTTTTGCTGTGTATATCCATGTTTCTCAGCCATACGTAAGTGTTGAGAGAATAAACTAGTTGTGAAACCTTTCGTTTCAAAGATACTGGGAGATCACTTTTGAAGATTATTGTTCAAACGTCCAAATGAGATCTTTGCTAGTTTTGTTTTTCGTGCTATTTCCTCCGATATACCACATACAAAGGAATTTAGTTGACCCAAATTAACTCCATGGCCTAGTTGGTAAAACGTCTGCATCCCAGCCCGGTCCAAATCCCGCTAGAACCCAGATATTTTTAAAATGGATTCCAGTCTACTTTTCACTTGAGGTCTCTTTAATATTCTCGTATTGCTGGCTGGTTGGAAGAGATTGCTGCGTAATAATAAACCCGTTAGATTGTACTGTGAACAGTGAAAGTGTAATACAATACAATACATATTCCTGGACAAATTTTAGTTGCTTACCATCTACAATTGCCGGTTTTGGGGTCGCAAAGCTGTTTTTCATTTATTTGTAAATATTTATTTATTTAATCAAATACAATCTGGCAGACTTATTGCCAGGCGGCAATCTATTCCACCCAACTAGACAACACTAAATGAAGCAAGTTACATGGTCACAAAAATTTTACATGGTCACAAAAAGTGGCGCAAGTTACATGGTCACAAAAACTTTGTGGGGTTTGAGGGCGTGACCATACGCCCTCAAACCCCACAAAGACGAACAATCACCCGAACATTTATTTTTATACAAAGTGAGATATCATCAATCAAAGGAAAAGGAAGGGATGGTGGAGAGGAAAGGAAAATCAGGAATGAAACACGTTATATTACTGACTAGAAATTAAGAGTTTTTTTCAGTCACTTCTTAAAGCATGCCAAGGACGGAGTGAGTTATATATTGGTTTGTAACTGATTCCAGAGTCTCACTGCATGGACAGTCAAGGATATATAACTGAAAAGTTGATTTACTTAATATTTGTATATCCGAGCCTGTCTCTTTTCAGCAAATTTTAAAAGTAATTAATTCACATTAAATTTTAATGACCGTTATAAAAGTCAAAACTTAGTTTCCACTCATCTCATTAATATACAAAATTGAAATCCTCGTTCATAATATTAATAATGGAATGTCTGCAACGTGAACGTTACAGATTCATGAATATTCCCATCCCTAGAGATCACATCGGCGCGGGGAAGGGGCGGGGAACCACTCGTATAATTGACTCATAAAAACTCATAATGACATTACCAGCAGCAAAAGTTTCTCGTTCCCTCGTATTGTAACTTCAACGCGAGGAAAAAAGACAAATAGACTTATTCAAACGTCTACTAAAAACTCACTGGTTTCTGTATCCATCTCTACTTTGTGAAGTGTTCCCACGTGATAAAAACAATGGAAGAAGAGAAATGATAATATGGTTTAGTACAAAAAAGTTCATAATTTTTTAAGATTTAAATTTGCACTAGAACGTTTTATTTAGAACTTTTTTATAAAACTTTTTTGGTTTATCGAGTAGCCATAGAGAAAAGAAATTACAGTGTGATTCGAATATTTCTTAACTTTAATACGATTATGAGGAACGGTTGAAAATTTATAACGGTTTAATATATATACAGAATGCGACAATATTTAATAATTAAATTTGATATTCTCTTATGTTTGACAGAATACAGAATGAAGTGATTAGGGGATGAATGCGATTAAAATGATGGTTTAGCATGTGGAACGAATAAAGGAAGAAATACTAGCAAAATAGATAGTGCAAATGTGAGTGGAAGGCGTGTGATAGAAAGACCAAGGAAAGTATGGGTGGATCAAGTAAATTATATTCTGAAAGAAATGAACGTAGAGAGAGTAGGAGAAATCGTAGACGTTGTATGATAAGGTGTATGGATGAAGAAAATATTTAAGATGTATCAAGATAGGAAGGTATGGCACTATGTTTTCTCTGTCTACCCCGACAGGGAAAGGGCCTGATGGTGTGTAAATTGGTAATATTCTTCTTTTGCTTCGTTACCTCAATGTTGAGAAACCGACATTGAGTTTACTGTAGGTTGCGCACGATACTCATTCTAGTGTAGATGGTAATGGATGACCTCCCCCTCCCCTCCCCCTTAACAAATTGGCCGGTGGGGAAATTGAAATTAATTTTACGAAGTATTAATTACCTGTCACTGTTACCCTGTCAAAAAATAAATAAAAGCATACCTTCATGCAATATCTCTAAGAAGGGTGGACAGAGATGACACAACTCCTTGATTACAATAATAATAATAAAATATACGAGTACTTATTATACATTTAATAATAGAAATGGTATTTTTAACTGCGTATCACTCCATTCATAAATTTTAATAGAAATTGCATTAGAAATACCAATGCACTATTGTTTAGCGCAATCTAACGAGAATATTCTCCATATTACGACGTTTAGATGGTGTCGATGTAGAAGATTTTCCGTATTACGACATTTAGATGTGGTCCATGGAAAATATTATTCGTATTACGACGTCTAGATGTGGTCTACAGAATAATATCTCCATATTACGATATCTAGATGTGGTGTACGAAAAATATTCTTCGTAGTACGATGTTTAAATGCTGTCGTCGGAGATGATTCTCGGTATTATGACATCTTCGTTCTACATAAAAAATCTCCACATTACGACGTCTAGATGTGGTCTACGGAGAAGATTCTTTGTATTACGACATCTAGATGTGGTCTACGGAGAATATTATTCGTATTATGACGTCTAGATGTGGTCTACAGAAAAAATCTCCACATTACGACGTCTAGATGCGGTCTACGGATAATATTCTCCGTATTACGTCTAGATGTGGTCTACGGAGAAGATTCTTTGTATTACAACATCTAGATGTGGTCCACGGAGAATATT
The DNA here is from genome assembly GCA_949825065.1 of Odontocerum albicorne. Taxonomy (NCBI): domain Eukaryota; kingdom Metazoa; phylum Arthropoda; class Insecta; order Trichoptera; family Odontoceridae; genus Odontocerum; species Odontocerum albicorne. Next base: position 7,940,143 of record OX463867.1, read on the forward strand.
ATTCGTATTACGACGTCGAGATGTGGTCTACAGAAAAATATCTCCATATTACGATATCTAGATGTGGTCTACGAAGAATATTCTTCGTATTACGATGTTTAGATTCTCCGATTCTCCGTATTACGACATCTTCGTTCTACGGAGAAGATTGTCCACATTACGTCGTTTAGGTGCTGTCTACGGAGAAAATTCTTCGCATTACAACGTCTAGATACGGTCTACGGAGAAGATTCTCCATATTACAACATTTAGATGTTGTCTTAGTGCCGTTTAATTTTCGACGGATATTTCTTTTCTTTTAAAAACAATTTAATAATCGCGTGATATTACATTTTTGACTTTTCAGAATATAACGAAACAACGAGTCTTCTATCGGCTTTATTTGACATACTGAAGGTCGAGCTATAATTTATTTTGAAACAGCCCGACAATTATACCTGTCCACAAATACACGTTTACACGTTATAACGTGTTTAGGCTGGAAACTTTTAGACCTAAGTGTTATCCTATAACTTTTCCTACACCACCCTATACAGTAGTAATGTAGGGGTTTGCAAGTAGTGGAGAAGCGACAGTGGCGGAGCGCGGGGGGCTATGTGTTATATTATATTGTACCTCCGTGGACAGAGTTTTAATCTGGGACTAATTTGGGCCGTTCCGCTCTTTATTGCAGCCCATTAGAAGACACGGCCCTGCCTGGTGCTTGGGGGTGATGGCGCGCGGTACGGGGTAGGGGATAATCTATTTATACTTGTGTGTGTGTGTGTATGTAGCAGTATGATTTTTCAATTGAAAAGTGATTTTTTTTATTGAGTTCTCCATTTTGTGTCTCGCTATTTAATGGAAATGCATAAACGTGTTGTGTTGCCCATCTTGAAGTATGCAAGTGAAACTAGGATTTGATAGAATAAGGAGAGGAGGGTTTTAATAGATCACGTGTGGTAAAAAGTATGCGTGATGTATGGTATGTTAGAGAAACTGTAGCAGGTTGATGAGTTCTGTTGTTTGGGCAGTATGTTTACATTTGATGGGCGAGTTGAAAGGGACATTGAAAAAATAGTAGCGACAGGGAACAAGGTAAACGCTGCACTCATGTACAGTACCCGGCGGTAAGTAATACACATCGGGCTTAAGAAAGAGACTGTCGGCCATAATCGAATAACTTCGGCTTTGCAGAGTGTCGTCTCTGTCGCATGATGCGCTAACAGTCCGGTATCTAGAAAGAACAAATCAGAGACAAATTGCGACGGAACACGTGTATGAATGACAGCGACGACGCTCTACAAATCCGAAGTTAGCCGATTATGGCCAACAGTCTCTTTCTTAAGCCCTATGTGTGTTACTTACCGCTGGGTACTGTAATTATAAAAGTAATGTACTCGTATCAAAAGTGGCACAAATAAAATATATTATAGTGTGTTGGTGCCCACCTTGATGTATTTATGTAAGTGAAACTTGGATTTCGTAGAAGGATAAGAGTAAGATTAATGTTGTGGAGATACGTGCACTAAAAAAAGTGTAATGTCAATGTATTAAAGAAGGCGGAATGAAGACATTAGAAATGTATGTATAGATAAAATGAATGTTTTAAATTAGATGAAAATAGGAGCTTTAAGATGGTTTGGACATGTGGAGAGAATGAATGACTAAGTATATAAGTACAAGAGGTAGACTGACGAAAATGTGTCTGCATCAAATGGACCAGATTAGTAAACAGGGTAAAGTGCAAAGTATTTTATTTATTTATTTATTATTACACATGACAAGAAATATACACAATTTGAGAAAAACAACAGATAATTTGATTTGGACATACAATTTAAATGGATCTGGTTTTGTTGCCTTTCATTTGTCGTAAACTAGGCTTTTGCCTGTATCCCACTGAGGATATTTAGCATGAGAAAAATAAATCGATACTTCTTTCCGATTTTTGATTACACAAAAACAAAACCCCGTTGCACGCTCTCATCAACCTGACAAACAGTGACACTCAACTACAACTGGAAACATCTTGCGAAACTCAACTCCTCACACTTCATCACTCCAGAAAGACCAAAAATATTCATCCCACAATATACCGCACACAATCATAAGAATAAAAATTAAAATCAAAACAAAAAAAAAAATACACACAAACACAAATACAAAAACAACCAAAATTAAAACTATGAATAATAATTGTGCATGACGAGATGTATAAAATAATTGTGCATGACGAGAAGATTGTGCATGACGAGATGTATAAATGTGAGAGATGGGAAAGTTGTTTGCTTCAATAGAAAACTTTGTAGATCTTTTCTCTCTGTCTACCTCGCAAAGGACATGGACACACATCATACATATACACACGTATGTATATGTATATTTTAACTGTATTTGGTAAAATGAAGAAGAAAACGTTGAGTTGATTTGGTCACGTAGAACGAATGGATGAATAAAGACTTCGTGCTACAGAAATACCATGGACGTGCTACAGAAATACCATGGACGATATCATTGGATAAAGTGAATGATATTTTAATGGAAGGAATAGTAAGAGAAATCGGTGCAAATATACAGTGTAAATAAGTGCCATGTAGATGAAATTATAGTTGGATCTTTTTTTTTTTTTTTTAAAGAATATATATGACTGAAGTCATAGGTATCCTTAATACCTAATACCTAATAATATCCTCGAACACTAGGCGTAAAAAGTGCCTGCGTCGTTCGAGGGGAGTAACACAGCGCGGGGATCGAACCGACAACCTCCCGCACAGAAGTCCAGCGCTTTACCGCGCGGCCATGCACCTCAGCGATTGATTGATGATCTAATTCATAATATTTTCAAAGAAGTCAATGTAAATATCTAGAGATGAATCGTAGAAGCTGATGAGAAGGTGTATGGATCTAGAAGAGGCGAAATATGTGTGTCGCGATAGAAAAGACTAAGACATTCTCTTTTCTGCCTACCTCGATAGAGAGACAGCTTGATGGTACGTAAGTATGTATTTATATAGTGCCATTTAGAGAGTAGTCTCTCTTTAAGCCTGCTATATTACGGGATTCGAACCCACTATTGAGGTGAAGTATGTGTGTGTGTGTGTGCGTGCGTGTGTACCATATATCTGATGTTTTTATTTCAACTACTTTAACCCTTGCCACCCTGTGATGGATAGTGAGTGACCAGGACTTATATTTTATTTGATTATTCGACGTTTTAATACATAATAAAATTATTTTTATAGCTTATTACAAAAATAATCTAGCAGATTTTGCATAATTTTAATTTAAAATATATATTTTTCACTGGATGCTTAGCGTCCAGCACCGTGGCTGGCGGAATTTTTTAGCACAGTAAGGCCAGGGTTAATAAAAAAAACATTTATTCTTGTACATATCATCACACCCTGTTATTGACGGAGTAGGCCGAGAGAAATGATCTCTATAATTTTCTATACAAACACACAACTTTAGTTTTCTTCACATTCATACATCTCTATTATTAATAATTCTCACTTGAGTTTCTTTCAAAATCTGTACCACTTGATCCAGACATGTTTTTCTCAGTATTATTCTTCCACGCACGTCATGCCCTTCTGATTTATATACTTATTTAGTCATTCTTTCATCATTCAGTCTTTAAACATGCCCAAACCCCCTTAACTTCCCTTTCTATACATTATTTGAAACGTCCGCGTTATGTTAGTGGTGTACGCAGCTTTAGGAAGCACTTGAATACAACGATTTTTATAGGAATAGACTAAAAAGTTTGTAAGAAAATACTGTTCTGGACGATTAATAGATTTTGATACTGCCCGGTTCAAATATACATGTTTTAGAGCCCAATTGACTTCGTTTCCTATCGCTACAAGTCGTTCTATATCCTTCGTAACTCTTTCATAGTCGAGGATCCCCTCGCCATTCCAACGTCAAGTCAGTTGGAAAGTCCCCCCTTTTTGAAATAAAATGTACCTATGACAGAAGTCATAGGTTACCTTACACCCCCGGAACACTAACGGAAAGTAATACAGCGAGATAAGTACCACAGCGTGGGGTTCGAGTCGACAACCTTCTTCAAGGAAATCCAGTGCGTTACCTCTCGGCCATACAACTTGAGAAAATACTACCCAAATAGCAGAATTAATCAACTTAGTATAATCTTTCATTATTCACTCATATGTCGCATTTACTTTTACTTTCACACTTTTCAATCGCCATTACTTTGAATTTCACAACATTTATTCTTATATATTTCTCTTCGCATTCATAAAATGTACGAGGCGTATCCAGAAAGTAAGTGTACTGAGACTCTCACGACCGGATGGATTTTATTTTCGACATGTTGACTACACTTGCGTGTAGCCTGACCCTTCCCCTCCGCAACGAGACCGGTTCGAGGTCAGTACGTTGAGAAGTGTCGACGCGACAACACGTTTCGAGAAAAACGTCAATCCAATCTCCCGCCAAGTGCGAAATACGCGGCGTCATCCGTTATCTCGTTTGGAAGGGAAAACCTCCGGTTGAGGTTTATAATGAGGTGAAAACTGCATATGGTGAAAAAGCTATGAATCGTACGAGTGTGTACAAGTGCTGTCGCGAGTTTAAAAACGGTCGTACGTTTGTGCATGATGATCAGAGGAGTGGAAGACCTTCAATTGTGACGGACGAAATTGTGGAAAAAATCGAAAATGCGCTACGTGACGATCGCAGATTGAATATATGCCTCAAGGGGAGACCATCAACTCTGCAAGATACTGTGAGACCCTAAAAAAATTGCGGAGGGCGATTCAGAACAAGAGGAGAGGCATGCTGACAAAGGGAGTCTGCCTGCTGCACGACAATGTCAGACCACACACGGCCAACGCCACGAAGGAACTACTCGCCTCGTTTAAATGGGATGTCCTGAACCCTCCCGCGCATTCCCCTGACCTAGCACCTTCGGATTACTATCTCTTTACCTCCCTGAAGCTGCACATGGGTGGAAAAAGGTCTTCAACCGACGAGGAGGTAAAGGAGGAGGTGGAGAAGTGGACGGAGGGGTTGGCGGGAAACTACTTCGAGAAAGGCATCAAAAAGTTGATACTCCGCTTCACCACCTGCATTGAGAGGAATGGCGACTATGTCGAAAAATAGCTTACATATGTACTACGGTAACCACGTAATTTTTTTGTTTAAATAAAAAAAATTGTAACCTACAAAAATTCAGTACACTTGCCTAGTATGGACTTGCCTAGTATGTACTTATTAACATCTGCAATCCGTATACGTTCCCATTTGACATTTGTATGCCACCAATTGACATCTATAGTTCCTTCACACAAGAATCTATATAAATATTGAACAACCAGGGTAACATAACGCATCCTTGCTTTATCCCTTTCGAAACATTAAACCATTCAGTCAAGATACCATTTGCTCTTATATTTTCTTTCACACTATCACCATGAATTTTGAATTTGCAGCATTAATTCTTAGATGTGTCGTCTTATATGCATTTATTTAACACTTAATTGCAAATACAATCTGATGGATTAATTTCCAGGTGGCAATCTCTTCCAACTAACCGAACAAAAGTATATAAAGCAAGTTACATAATAGTAAAAGTATTCAATAGATTATTCATTTAACATTTCGCTTCCTGTGCTAAAAAAATCACGCATTCCGGTGATGTGCAAAAATGAGCGATTTAAAATCGGAAAAATAAGAATATTCAAAACCAATCGCTAAAATTAATTAAATTTGAAGTCAAAAGTGATAATAATTGAAATTTAATTGCTGAAAACATGAAAAAACATCGGCCGACGTTAACAAAACGGGCGAAGAGACCACCTTGTATGAATGCCCGCGAGCTACTGAGACGGTACTCGGAACACTAACACTGTGTATGTTATGCCTCAAAGGAGCATAACACTAACACTGTGTATGTTATGCCTCGAACAACTGCGAACTGAGATTCTATTTCTTGCGTTCCTATATACCGAAGTAGACTGAGAGTAAGACGTGAATAGCGTCGCTTCCTCGTTCCTCTTTCCTCCTCACCATAGCGGTTTTTTAGAATTAATATACCTACGTCACACACTGGCACACGTTTGATTGTATTGGTGAATTGATTCCCGATTTTCACAAAATATCTCTGATGTGGCCGATAAGTGCTAATTATTATTAATATTATTTTTTCATTCAATGCGTAAATGTATTACGGAGGAATACCTAAAATGTGAACCCAGTATTTATTATATTTATAGAGATTTTAAAGTATTTAGAAGCAATGTGTACTAGTTACACATCACAGGACGGGAAGGGTTAAAGTAAAATTGAGATATCATCAATCAAAGGAAAATAAATAAATAAATAAATAAAAATAGGTTTATTGACAGCAACATAGTATGTACAAAATATATTTAAATAACACTTTTAAAACACATAAATTGTAGATAATACATTAAATACAGAAGCTATCAAAGGGTCTGGGCTCATCTAATAACATCCCCTCGGCCAAGATGCACCCCACAAATATAGGGGGAACCTAGCCACGGGGACACCAGATGTTTTTTAGTCCGCACCCTAATGAAGGGATGATGGAGAAGATATAAAAATCAGGAATGAAACACGTTATAATTATTGACTAGAAATTAAGAGTTTTTTCAGTCGCTTCTTTATAATAAGAATACATTTTTTAAACGATACACAAGTCTCAAGGGAAATATGAATAAGGAAGGAAATCGTATAGATGTTAAGGAAGAGAAAATTATAAGAATAAAGGAAGCCTGATTGATTCAGAAAGATCATACAAATAGAAAAGTCGAGATTTTTTTTAAATAAATATTTTTTGATCCAAAACAAAGATTCTGATTTCGATCCCTTCAAATACATTGCATGATACCTTTAAAAATGATTTTAAAATTCAAACGTAAAAAATCTTTCTCCTGATATCAAAATCTGATTGACAAATGAAACGGAAATCGGGAGCTAACACAATTAACTATGCCCGGGGATGACCCCATCCCCACTCTCTTAGGATGATAATGTCTCCCACCCCGCCTTCCTCGGCAATTTTCCCCGCTGTAATTCGCTACAACACCTAACCCCTCCTCTCCCGTTTCTGTGTCTCTTTCGCTCTTATAGCTTTGCCCTTGTAAGTGAGGGAAATGGATGAAAGATAATTAGGTCTCCTAATGGCCGTAGATTACCCCCTCCTCTTCTCTAGGCACCTGATAGATGCGGTACTCGTGAGAGATCTTTTGTACAGTTGCTCCTTCAGGTACAGGGTGAATAGAAAAATGATGTATTTATTTAGCATAATAAAAAATCGCTTTTTGTCATTAAAAATAGTAAAATTAATTAAATTCAAATAATAATTGTGCATCCATTAACCTTTCCAGTGCTAAAAAAATCCGAGCGTTTCGGTGCTGCGTATTCAATACACATGTAAAAATAAGTGATTTAAAATCAGAAAAAAAAGAATATTCATAGCCAATCGCTTAAATTAATTAAATTTGAAGTCAAAAGTGATAATTGAAATTGAATTGCTGAAAACATGAAAAAAAAAACCATCGGCCGACGTTCACAAAAAGGGCGAAGCGACCACCTCAAACGAAAGCCCGCGAGCTACTGAAGCGAGAGAAGCGAGCGAACTGAGATTATATTCTTGCGTTCCCATATACCGAAGTACAGGAGAATGAGACGTGAATAACGTCGCTTCCTCACCCATAGCGGTTTTTAGAATCAATATACCTACGTCACACACTGGCACACGTTTGATTGTATTGATGAATTTATTCCCGATTTTTACAAAATATCTCTGATGTGGCCAATAAGTGCTAATTATTTTAATATTATTTTTTTCATTCAATGCGTAAATGTATTACGGAGGAATGCCTAAAATCTGAACCCAGTATTTATTATATTTATAGAGATATTAAAGTTTTTAGAAGCAATGTGTACTAGTTACACATCACAGGGAAAGAAGGGTTAATACAAAATATACGTGACATACATACACATAACACAGGTATCATATATACATACGCCATGTCCTTTGCGGGGTAAGCAGAAGTAAAAGATCTACACACTTTTTTATTCAATCATACAACTTTCGCCTCCACATTCATACATCTCGTCACGCACAATATTCCATTATTCATATTTATCACATTGTCTTCTTTCAAAATCTGGTTTTCTTGATCCTCTTATATTTTCTACGGTCTATTTTTATCACGCACCCCTTGCATTTCTAATTTGTATACACGCTATACAGTTAAAATATTTATAACAGATCTCCTAACTATTCTATCCAACCACACTACTTTTGATTCCTCAATATTCATACATTCTTCATTTTATATTATTTATGCATCTCACTTTAAAATCTGGTCAATTTGATACAGCCACGTTTTCCTCTGCCACGCACACCTTGCAGTTCTGACTAGAATACTTGCTTGGTTATTATTTTATCATTCATTCTCTCCACGTGTCCAAACCATCTTATAACTCTTTTATCATCTTACTTAAGGGGGTATTCCACTCTAGAGGCGTGAATATCGGTTTTTTTTTCAGACTTAATAAAAAAAAACATTTTTCCTATACATTTTTATCAGTTTGTTTATTGATGATTTGAGTATGTATAAAAAAATGTTGAAGTTTTTTTTATATCTTGTTATAAAAAAAGAAGGTAAGCTGGTCGACATGATTGAAGCCTTTTCGTAAATTTAAAATAAAAATTATACACAGTTTCTTAATAAACAATAATGTCGTTATAGTTGGTACCAAAGACACAAAATCGTAAAATGGCGGCTGTTTGAAAAAAAATTTTTTTTTTTAAATATGTACTTATTTTATGTTTTTTAAATGAAAAAAAAAAATAGATTTGAAATTTTCAAGATAGGAACGGTATAAAAACATTTATTTAAAGTTTCATACAAAATTTGAAGGCAATCGGTTGGATAGAACTTGAGATTTTATATGGCGACCAGGTCGAAAAAAGTATTTTCGAGAAAAACGCGTTTCAAGTTTTGAGATTATTGTCCGAGTCATTCCGGTGCGGCGTAATTGCTGCCTCATTTATAGCTATAATCTATATATAAATTAAACAATCACGGTGACATCACACATCCTTGATAATCTGTAATTTTAATCATAAAAAACAAAACAAAATTATTGTAAATGCCGCCACTAAAGGGAAAAGAGATTACTATTAGTTAATTACGCATTCCATCCTTCATTGATGATGATTTGTGACAATAATTTGAAGGAAATTATTAGGCAGAATAAGAATGTGTAAGAAATACAATAAATTCAGATATGTGACTATTATTATTTTTAACACTTCATTGCATAACCAATCTAGCGGGTTTATTGCCAGGCGGCCATGTCTTCCAACCAACCAGATAAAAGCAAATAAACCAAGTTACATGATCGCTGAAAGTATACAAATTTCTTCCCATCCCCACGAAATTCACGAATATACATGAGCATATGTATATACATGAGCATATGCTCATACTACCTTGATCAAAAAGTTTTAGGACTTTATTCATAAAATCGAAAATACAAGTTTATTCATCAAAATCGATATGGTCCCCTTCAAAGTACTCCCCATCGACTGCAACGCACTTACGCCACAGCGCTTGATCCAATCCTCGAAACACCGCTGGTACTCAATTTTCGGTATGTCCATCAGAGCCGTCTTCGATTTTTTCATGACATCCTCTCGTGCGCTGTAACGCGTTCCACGAAGCGGTTTTTTAAGTCGGTTGATCAGGAAAAAGTCGCAGGGAGCCAGATCAGGTGAATTTGAAAGCTGTTGGATAGTATTCGTGTTGTTTTTGGTCAAAAACTCATGGAAATCATGTATTTCGCGATTTCAGCGCGGTCCTTTTTTTGCATGAAATTGAGGTCTTTCGGCACCAGTTTTGCAGCGACACGTCTGAGGTCCAAATCATTAACTAAAATGTCTTGAGTGGATCCATAAGCGACGTTCAAGTCCTCTGCCAGCTCTCTGATGGTCAATTTGCGGTTTTCGACCAACATTTATTTGATTTTATCGATGTTTTCATCCGTTTTCGACTACCACAGCGTTCGTCATCCTCGACCGACTCACGATCACTTCTGAAGCGTTCGTGCCACCGAAAAATACTTCCCCTACATTTCCAAGGTCTGCGGACCGTTAAATTCATTTTTCACACAAAATTTAATGCAAACTCGTTGATGCACAGTTGATGCCATTTTCAAACTTGTAAAAAATCGAAAATACGCACAAAGGTAGATGCACTCAGTACAGGGAAATTTTTCAAATGTCAAGCTATGACGCTAAATTTGGAGAAAAGTGTCAATGATAGATGTGGTAACCTAACAAAAAAAATCCAATCGGGTGGCTGACAGCGCCACACGGTAGCCGGTCCTAAAACTTTTTGATCAAGGTAGTAAACCTCACAAAGTCGAACATTTTTGTTTAAGGAAAGAAAGGTGATGGCTGCGGCCATTAGATAAGGTACTTGTACGCATGTGCACATGTTCTGATAAATATATTTGGTAAAAATATCGCAGAAAATTTACCAACGGAAGAAGAACTACAAATAAATTTTTGATTTCATATAAAGTGAGGTATTATCAATCAAATGAAAAAAGTAAGGGATGGTGGAGAGGAAATAATACTCAGGAATGAAACACGTTATATTTTACCGAAGACAAGGACGACATTATAAACGAAGAGCGGTGAATTGGGAAGACCAATACACAATCTCTGTTTGAGCGTTGCGCGAGTCCATGAAAATGTTCGGTGAGATAAGAATGGGTAGCGGGACAGTGAAGGATATTATACGATAGATATAATGGGAATTTGGTATCTGTTTCTGACGTTAATTAAATAAATAAATAATATAAGTTTATTAAAAATGCAATAATTCTTGTATATAAAGAGCGATGGGAGATCAACTTTTGAAAGTACCTCATGGTCAAATGAATCATTTTGTCTTAAATGAATCAAATTATAAAACAAAAGCGGTTATAACGGCCACTTAAAGGCAGCTGATACACAATTTGGTCGAATTGGGCAATATTTTGGGTAGATTGACCCAATTGGTGCAACGACCGTTCAACGTCTTTTTCATCCCAAGTCATTAATTTCCAGTTTTATTACTTATGACTAACAAAAAACCATTTTTTCGTACAAAAATGGTTGAATTATGATGAATCAAGACGAAATTATACTAGAAACGCATTGACGTTAATTGTGATAAAAAAACGTTCAATGCTGCTCTAAATATACGAGTATATGAGCATTTCTTAGTAATATACTGAAAGTTGCTACTTTTCACTCGAAAAACTGCCATTGACGCCCAAGTTTACGGAATATATGTACAAAATCACGACAGAAATATTATTTGTTCAATGAGTTTTCGTCCTTTTAGTTCCAACCCTCTAATAATGCGAAATTTCAGTATTTTGCGTCAATATTATCCAGTTTTATTACTTTTGACTAACACAAAATCAATTTTTCGTACAAAAATGCTTGAATTATGATGATTTAAGACGAAGGTATAGTAGAAACGCATTGAAGTTATATGTGATATAATACGTTCAATCATGATAAATATATATGAGCATTTCTTAGTAATATATTACTATCAGTATACTGAAAGTTGCTACTTTTCACTCGAAAAACTGCCATTGACGCCCAAGTTTACGGAATATATGTACAAAATCACGACACAAATATTATTTGTTCAATGAGTTTTCGTGCTTTTTAGTTCCAACCCTCTAATTTTGCGAAATCTCAGTATTTTGCGTCAATATTCTCCAGTTTTATTACTTTTGACTAACAGAAAATCAATTTTTCGTACAAAAATGCTTGAATTATGATGATTTAAGACAAAAGAAAGTAGAAACGCATTGACGTTAATTGTGATGTAGAACGTTCAATCCTGATAAATATATATGAGCATTTCTTAGTAATATACTGAAAGTTGCTACTTTTCACTCGAAAAACTGCCATTGACGCCCAAGTTTACGGAATATATGTACAAAATCACGACAGAAATATTATTTGTTCAATGAGTTTTCGTGCTTTTAGTTCCAATCCTCTAATTTTGCGAAATTTCAGTATTTTGCGTCAATATTCTCCAGTTTTATTAATTTTGACTAACAGAAAACAAATTTTTCGTACAAAAATGCTATAATTATGATGATTTAAGACAAAAGAATAGTAGAAACGCATTGACGTTAATTGTGATGTAGAACGTTCAATCCTGATAAATATATATGAGCATTTCTTAGTAATATATTACTATCAGTATACTGAAAGTTGCTACTTTTCACTCGAAAAACTGCCATTGACGCCCAAGTTTACGGAATATATGTACAAAATCACGACAGAAATATTATTTGTTCAATGAGTTTTCGTGCTTTTTAGTTCCAACCCTCTAATTTTGCGAAATATCAGTATTTTGCATCAATATTCTCCAGTTTTAGTACTTTTGACTAACAGAAAATCAATTTTTCGTACAAAAATGCTTGAATTATGATGATTTAAGACAAAAGAATAGTAGAAACGCATTGACGTTAATTGTGATGTAGAACGTTCAATCCTGATAAATATATATGAGCATTTCTTAGTAATATACTGAAAGTTGCTACTTTTCACCCGAAAAACTGCCATTGACGCCCAAGTTTACGGAATATATGTACAAAATCACGACAGAAATATCATTTGTTCAATGAGTTTTCGTGCTTTTAGTTCCAATCCTCTAATTTTGCGAAATTTCAGTATTTTGCGTCAATATTCTCCAGTTTTATTAATTTTGACTAACAGAAAACAAATTTTTCGTACAAAAATGCTAGAATTATGATGATTTAAGACAAAAGAATAGTAGAAACGCATTGACGTTAATTGTGATGTAGAACGTTCAATCCTGATAAATATATATGAGCATTTCTTAGTAATATACTGAAAGTTGCTACTTTTCACTCGAAAAACTGCCATTGACGCCCAAGTTTACGGAATATATGTACAAAATCACGACACAAATATTATTTGTTCAATGAGTTTTCGTGCTTTTTAGTTCCAACCCTCTAATTTTGCGAAATCTCAGTATTTTGCGTCAATATTCTCCCGTTTTATTACTTTTGATTAACAGAAAATCAATTTTTCGTACAAAAATGCTTGAATTATGATGATTTAAGACAAAAGAATAGTAGAAACGCATTGACGTTAATTGTGATGTAGAACGTTCAATCCTGATAAATATATATGAGCATTTCTTAGTAATATACTGAAAGTTGCTACTTTTCACTCGAAAAACTGCCATTGACGCCCAAGTTTACGGAATATATGTACAAAATTACGACAGAAATATTATTTGTTCAACGAGTTTTCGTGCTTTTAATTCCAAACCTCTAATTTTGCGAAATTTCAATATTTTCGCTTATATTTTAGATAGATTGCCCCAATGGTTCAATAACTTCTTGTGACAGACGGTATAAGAGTGTAACTTTGGGGTACCTCATGCCCAAAATGCATCTTTTTGTCATAAATGAATCAAATTATGAGACAAAACGGTTATAACGGCCGCTTTATGGCAGCTGATATACAATTTTGTCGAATTCGCTAATGTTTTGGGTAGATTGGCCCAATGGGTGCAACAACTATCAAATATATGGTGCCTATATATAAATACATTTCGAAATCGTACAGAGAGAAGCTATCAAATTCACAAATGAAAAATAAAATTACAAGTTTAATAAAATAAAATTATGCATTCAAACCTGAATCAAAAGGGGAAAATAAATAAAAATGAATGAGAAGAGAACGCACACACAACCCCCGATGGCGGTGACGCCAGCGATAAGAGAGAAAGCAAATAAAAGAGTTCAAATCCCAACAAAAAAATCACAAACCATTTAGAATGTAACATTTCAGAGCATTTCTGAAGGTACAACTATTCACCCGCGTTTTCAAGGACAGGATAAACTTATTTCAGAATTTGCTGGCTGCGTATGAGAAGGATCCCTCGAATATAATGCTAGATTATCATTCACGATGATTAAAATTATCTGCTTCTACGAGAGATCAATAAATTCGCGAAATGAAGGGGTTAAGGGAAGGAGATGTAGTGTGCATGCGCATATTCCGATAATATGACTCATTATTAATATATTCACCAAGTTTTCGTCTAATTTTGACAGTATTATTTAAGATATCGTCGGGAGAGTATGTCAAACGTTAATAAAATCCCCAAATATGGAGAAAAAAAATAGTATCGCGCCGTCATTATTACATACAAGTTTATCACAAAACAAGGGAAACACCTGAACTCATTTTGGAAGAGATGTAAGCGGTTTACGGGGACTGTTGCCCTGGAAAAATGTAGTTTTATAGCAGTGCAAATAATCCATTTAATAGGTTAGTCAAAAAGTTTTGAAAGCGAATCTATGGAGCAGTAGAAAAAACAAAATTTCTACGCCATTTTAATATTTCATCTTTCATAAGAACGTACAAAAATTTCATTTCGATCTGTTAATTCATTCTTTGTTTACAAGCCATTTGAAGTTGACGTGTCAGTGTATTTTTTAACAATGGAAAAATCCGAATATCGTGCAGTGATTAAATTCTTTGTTTTGGAAGGTTTATCAGCTACTGAGATCCATGCAAAGATGGTGAAAGTATTAAAGGAGTCTTCTCCTTCATTTCCAACCGTTCACCGATGGGTTTTGGAGTTTAAGCGTGGCCGTACAAGCGTTGAAGACGATCCACGCTCGGGACGTCCAAAAAGTGCATCAACACTAGAAATCATAGCGAAAATACAGGATATGGTTTTGGAAGATCATCGATCGACTGTGGATGTGATAGCTGACACCATAGGCATCTCACATGGAACAACATGGCATATTTTGGCTGAAGATTTGGGTTTCAAAAAACTGTGTGCACAATGGGTGCCGCATTTGCTAACAATGCAACAAAAACACGTTCGAATGCGACTTTCTGAGCAAAATTTGGAGCAATTTCGAAAGGATAAAAAGGATTTTCTGCGTCGATTCATCACTATGGATGAGACTTGGGTCTACCACCATGATCCTGAATCAAAACAAGAGGCTAAGGAGTGGTGTGAACCAGGCACTTTGGCTCCGAAGCGAGTTCGTGTGCAGAAATCGGCCAAGAAGGTGTTAGCGTCAGTTTTTTGGGATGCAAAAGGAATTTTATTGATAGATTATCTCCAAACTGGTAAGACAATCAACTCTGATTATTATTGTGACCTTTTGGACCAGTTGGATGAAAAAAATTGTGAAAAAAAACCCGGTTTGCAGAAGAAAAAAATCATTTTTCATCAAGACAATGCACCTGCTCACACAGCTCAAAAAACCATCGCGAAAATCAGTGAATTGGGGTACGAATTGTTGCAGCATCCGCCCTATTCGCCAGATTTAGCTCCCTCTGACTTCTGGCTGTTCTCACACCTCAAAAAATTCCTTCGTGGAAAGGATTTTTCATCAAACGAAGAGGTTATAGCCGTCGTAGAGGAGTATTTTGCAGGCCTTCCAGAAAGTCACTTCCGTGATGGGACAACAAAGTTGGAAGATCGTTGGACCAAGTGTATTGATCTTATGGGAGACTATACTGAGCAATAAAAGTGATTTCCCCCCAAAAAAAATGTATTTTCATTTCCGCTTTCAAAACTTTTTGACTAACCTAGTAAGTTTTTGACTAACCCAGTAACCTGAAGAAGTAAGGTGGCCTTTTTGTCGTAATAGTTTTATGCATGAGTACGCTTAAGGGAAGAAACTGTCTCTGTTTCACGTCAATAATTTTACGCATGAGTACGCTTAAGGGAAGAAACTGTCTGTGTTTCACTTCAATAATTTTATCCGTGAGTACGTTTAAGAGAAGAAACGGTCTCTGTTTCACGTCAATAATTTTACGCATGAGTACGCTTAAGGGAAGAAACTGTCTCTGTTACACGTCAATAATTTTACGCATGAGTACGCTTAAGAGAAGAAACTGTCTGTGTTTCACGTCAATAATTTTATAATTTCTCATAAATTTTAATCCATATTGCGTTCAACCAGTTCAGCACCTTCTGACTATAAAATACTCGTAGATGAAATATAAAAAATTTTAGTGAAAATACAAAATTTTACAATAGTTACTCATTACATACTTTTGACCCGTTTGAGAATTATAATGGGCTCCTTAGAGATATATCAAAAAGGGCAACATGTTGGTGGGTGTGTGGGTAAGATAAATGCAGCATTCCTTCACGCTCCTCCTGCGTGGATGCTGTTGACACAGATGATTGATGACATCTGAACCACTCACGGAGCCGGCTGGACACAATGCCGAACCAGGGATAGGTCCTCAACCAGGAAGATGGTGATAAAGAGAAATAAGGAGTCGTCAGCACGTGCCTGACAATATACGGTACGGTAATGTGTGAGCTTTGCTCTTCACTTCGAGATTGAATATTTAATTCTCGCTGTATTCAGGACTGTCACTAAGGACAATACCGCCTTGTCCCTTGCAGGATATGCATACACAGAATATATCTCCAAATGTTTCTATACAAACACACAACATTCGCCTCCTCCACACGCATACATCTCGTCATACACTATATTCTATTACACATACTTCTCAATTTACCAACTTTCATGAGCTATTTAAGGTGCATGACTGCCCCGTAACGCATTAGACTTTTCTCCGTGCAGTTCTACTCCAATCGCATGACACATGTATTTTTTCCACCTAGTTGTGTACTTGGATTAAAAAGTATGGAGATATTTTCTTTCTGTCTATCCCATAAAGGGACATTGCGTGATGATATGTTAATAAGTCAGCAATTAATGTGTATCGTAAACCATTATTTGTTTGAATTTTGACATTATTTATTTGTAATTTTGATATATTTTATTTATTGTATTGTGTGTTAACATAAGTTGTGTCCATTTTTTTCCAATTTAAAAATGAGCACTAAAAGTAAAGCAAAATGGTAAAGGTTATACGTCATTCGAAAGAATTTTCTGCTCTACAAGATATTGTGTTTGCTTTTACGTTACATATATTATTTTATTTGATTACAAGCCTTCAAAATGGAATGTTAAGTGGACGAAAGTGAGGATTTTCGACACATCCTTCTGTTCGCGTTCAATCGACGGAATAAAGCTGCCAAAGCTGCTCGCGATATTTGCGAAGTATAGGGTGAAGATGCTATAAATGAAAGGACAGCTCTTCGATAGTTTTTGCGTTTCAAAGACGGTAATTTCGAGCTGAAAGACATGGAGCGTTCCGGACAACCAGTGGACTTCGATGAGGACCGCTTAAACTATATTATTCATGACTATCCCCTTCAAACCACTGTAGAATTGGCTGAGCAGATGAATAGTAGTCACATGACTATATACCGCCATCTTAAATCAATGGGAAAAGTCCAGAAGTTCGGTGCTTGGGTTCATCATGTTTTGAGTGAAAACAACAAAAATCAACGTTCGACAATTTCTGCTGGTTTGCTCACGCGTCATCGAGCTACGCATGGCCACAAGCAAAGGTTCCTTTACCCGCATCATTACTGGGGATGAAAAATGGTGATGAAAAATGTTTGAAGGGGATCTTCATGAATAATATGGTTTAAGCGGTCCTCATCGAAGTCCACTGGTCGTCCGGAACGCTCCATGTCTTTCAGGTTGAAATTACCGTATTTGAAACGCAAAAACCATCGACGAGCTGTCCTTTAATTCGTAGCATCTTCACCGTACACTTCGCAATATCGCAAGCAGCTTTGGCAGCTTTATTCCCTCGATTGAACGCGAATAGAAGGAGATGTCGAAAATGCTCACTTTCGTCTACTTGACAATCCATTTTGAAGGCTCGTAATCAAATAAAATAATATATGTAACGTAAAAGCAAACACAATATCTTGTAGAGCAGAAAATTTTCTTTCGAATGACGTATAACCTTTCCCATTTTGTTTTACTTTTGGTGCTCATTTTTAAATTGGAAAAAAACGGACACAACTTATATGTTAACACCTAATATTTCTGAGGCTACGCGGTAACACATTGGCTTCCGTGCTGAAGGTCGTCGGTTCGAAGCCCGCGCTGAACAACTCCTCTCGAATGATACAGGTATTTTTTCCATCAAGTATTCGAGGGTATATAAGGATGCCTATGACTTCGGTCATAACTATTCTTAAAAAAAAACTCGAAGAAACATGTCAGTGTGCTTCGATCATCTCACTTCGGTGTGTCATCGGATCTAGTACAGTGGTGTGATCGATGAGTTTGCTGGTGTGCAACAGGTAACTCAGTTTAAAAAAAACTTGACGGCACAGCTTCTCTTTCTAACTGAATTGACGTTTAAATGGTGAGAGGATTCTCGACTACGAAGCGAGCAACGACAACGACGAATTAATCCAGCCACGTTTTCTTCAGTCTATCTCTTCCACACACATAAACTTCTTTTCTCTTAATGTAAATATATAAACTTGGTATCCTAAATTTTTTTTTCTTGTGTTTACTAGGTTAGTCAAAAAGTTTTGAAAGCGGAAATGAAAATACATTTTTTTTGGGGGGAAATCACTTTTATTGCTCTCAGTATTGTCTACCATAAGATCAATACACTTGGTCCAACGATCTTCCAACTTTGTTGTCCCATCACGGATGTGACTTTCTGGAAGGCCTGCAAAATACTCCTCTATAACCTCTTCGTTTGATGAAAAATGCTTTCCACGAAGGAATTTTTTGAGGTGTGAGAACAGCCAGAAGTCAGAGGGAGCTAAATCTGGCGAATAGGGTGGATGCTGCAACAATTCGTATTTTCGCTACGATTTCTGGTGTTGATGCACTTTTTGGACGTCCTGAGCGTGGATCGTCTTCAACGCTTGTACGGCCACGCTTAAACTCCAAAACCCATCGGTGAACGGTTGGAAATGAAGGAGAAGACTCCTTTAATACTTTCACCATCTTTGCATGGATCTCAGTAGCCGATAAACCTTCCAAAACAAAGAATTTAATCACTGCACGATATTCGGATTTTTCCATTGTTAAAAAATACACTGACACGTCAACTTCAAATGGCTTGTAAACAAAGAATGAATTGACAGATCGAAATGAAATTTTGAGTACGTTCTTATGAAAGATGAAATATTAAAATGGCGTAAAAATTTTGGTTTTTCTACTGCTTCATAGATGTCGCTTTCAAAACTGTTTGACTAACCTAGTACACGTGACGTTAATTGATAACAAGACGTTTGAGAATTGTTTTAATAACGTTTCTGAACTCTTGATGTACGGCACCAATGCAAAGACAGTGGAGTAGGTGGGTGGTTCCCAGTCAATCCTCGGAGATTCTGGCGTGATTTCAATGAGTCTAGGTGAAGAGAAGAGATTTCTTGTTCTCAGCATTCTATAAAGTTTAATGACCTCCAAGGTGACTTGACTGTAAAAAATACTATTTTTATATCATTGTGCTGGAAACTTTTGGACCTTACTACGTTTGTTGTAAATGTTTTAATGGTCGAAATCGACATATATTGTTCAAATAAATAAATGATTGTAGATTGTAGCTGCCCCTGAGATTTACCACCCTCGTGATTCGCGCACGTTGTGCAAATGTAAACGGCGGCCCAGTCTACACTCAGGCTTCAGTACATGGCTTCTTTCTGCTTGAGAGGCTTAATGCTTGTGCTAAAGAACGCAATGTAAATAGTCTTCAGTCTTCGCAGCGTTAAGGTGTTGCAGATATATTTACCTGCTGAACCTTAAATATTGCTCGTGCAGCCCTATTCTACAATAGATTATGCAGACATATGTTAAGACATTTGGATATATGTAACTGAAAAATATCTTGATACGAAAGACAATCCTTCATGATTGAGCATGATTGTCAGTCTGTGAATGAATGGTACAGGTGTGTGTGTAATAATGTAGTGTGTGTACACTATTCCGCTTCAGCAAGCACACAGTTACACACCCCTACACACCCATCCACAAACACACACAAACATACACACACAAACACAAACACACAAATAAACAAACACACACAAACACACACACCTAAACACACACCCAAACACACACCCAAACACACACCCAAACACACACCCATCATATCAGGACATATCAACTATGTTATAATACATTAAGTCACAATAAATGAGCAGTAGAACTTTCGTTAGAATCCAGATTTTATAAAATGGATTCTAGTCTGGTTTTCACTTAAGGTCTACCTTATCATCTATCCGGCTGTTTGGAAGAGATTGCCACGTGGCAATAAGCCATCCAGATTGTAGTGTATACAACGAAAATTTAATACATTACGACTCTTTTTTAAATAAATTTCGTTCCAACGAGAATCGAACATGAAATTTGGTGTATTTCAATTGAAATATGGTACTACAGAAGTATATTAAAGATTTCTTAGTTGACAAATTGCGATATGAAAAGGTTTTCAGACGCATAAAAAAGACAAAGAAGTACTCACTTACATTAAAAGGTAAAGAAGTACTCACTTACATTAACAGATAAAGAAGTACTCACATCAAAAGACAAAGAAGTACTTACGTACATTAAAAGGAGAAGATTGAAATGCGTTGTACATTTCATGAGATGAAACAAATATGATATAATTCAAGTCATATTGCAGAGGAAGATAGAACGAAGTAGGAAGAAGACTGAATGAAGAACCTAAGAGAGTGGTTCCACTGTAACACGGAAACATTGTTCAGAGCATCTGCAGACAAAGTTAAAATAGCCATGATAATTGTCAACCTCCAAGGTGGAGAGGAACGCTTAGAAGAATGAAAACGAGCCCGAAACCCACGAGTGGATCGAGTGTCTTACAACCTAGGCCACGGATGTTGGCATGTGTTTATATTGTTTTATGTTAATAGAAAATTATGGGGTTGTTTTTTTTTCCTTCTAGATATTCCCCTGGGAGAGGTATTGTCCTTCGATTACAGATCACAGGATAACAGCACACAGAACGTGCTCAAGGGGGCATTCCTGGACAGGGTCCGAATTCAAAATTGGTCTGAAGAGACTTCAGGGGCCCATTGGAGCCGCATTTACCTCTCAAGTACCTGACACAGCAGAGCCCCATCATATCTCACAATGTCAACAGTTGCTCACATTTTAAGTGCTCCATATGAATGTTTATATGCTAGAGCATAGGTTCCCAAAGTGGGCCCCATCTGGGGGTACTGGAGGGAACTGAGGAGACCATACTGGTCCTGGGGGAAGTAGGGAGGGGGGGAGGTACTTGTTTATTTTAATTATTTTAATAAATACCTTTATAATTTCTTTTCCAAATTGTTTTATTTCCAAAATATCTTTTTAAAATTAAAAAATTACTTTATTAAAATATTTTGCTATAATTTGATTGCAAATAACAAACTGCGGCACATGAATAAATTGGTGGCAGTTCATCAGGTCCGTCCTTCTCATTAGAAATATTTAATAAATACTTCAACAATTTAAGTATCAGCGTATCTTATTTATAACACTATATATATGTACATAAAAATATGCTCACTACATTTTTCTGTTTTATTTAATTTAAAAAGGGTAATTTTCCAGGGGGGCTTGTGTATTATTTTTGCTGAAAAAGGGGGTAGTGAGTCAAATAAGTTTAGGGACCTATGTGCTAGAAGATCAACACAATAAATCTATTTTGTTTAACACACAAATCTATCCTGAAACGAGTAAAATGTAAGAAGTGTCCTGAATTATAATAGTAACAATGATTATCATTACTACAATTATAATGATACTGACTGTGATAATTATAATAATAATGACGGTGAAAATGATAATGGTGTTGATAGTAATTATGATAATAAAAGTGATACTCATAACGATAATTATAACGATATTTAAAATTATAATATAAATGATAATTATAGTAATTATGATATTGATGTAAACTTTTGATAATTATAATGATAATCATGAAAATTATAATGATAATAAAAAAAATAACGATACTAAAAATTGCAATTATAATGATAATTAAAACATGTTAAAAATGATAGTTATAGTTCATAAAATATGAAAATGATAATGATAATTAAAATGATTATGAGAATAATAATTAGAAAGATAATGACTAATAAAAAAATTACAATTATAATGATAAGTATTATGTAATGATAATTATTATAATGAAAATTACACTTACAGTGATAATAATAACGATAATTAAAAAAATAATTATATATTCATAGTAATAATGACATTGATATTAATTGTAATAATTATAATGATAGGTAAATATAAAATATCAGAAAATATAAATTATATTTAAAAAATTGTAAAAATTACAGTTACAACGATAATTAGGATAATGATAGTAAAAATAATGATAAGAATATAATTATAATGATAGTGAAAGTTAAATTGATTATGAGAATAATAATTTAAAAGATAATAATTGTTATAGTTATAATGATAATTATATAACAAAAATTAAAATGATACTTAAAAATTAATAAAAATTACAATTATAACGATAATTAGGATAATGATAATTATAGTGATTATAATAATAATAAGAAGATAATTATAATTATAGGGAAAGTTAAATTGGTTATGAGAATGATAATGATTGTTATATTTATAATGATAATTATAATGATAATATGTAAGAACATTAAAATGATATTAAAAAAAATAATGGTAATTATAATAATAGTTATCTTCTTCTTCTTACAGATCTCTACATTCATACATCTTGTTATGCACAATCTTGTATTATTAATAAATCTCATTTTATCTTTTAAAATCTGGTCAATTTGATCCAGCCAAGTTTTCATCCGTACATATCTTCCACGCACACCTTTCAATTCTGACTTGTATACTCACTTATTCATTCTTTCTAAACATGTTCAAATCATCTAACAATTTATTTCTTCTTCTTAGTGTCATGTCAGGTCCCCCCGACGTTGAATATCACCTGAGAGTAGGCATCTTTGTCCCCGGCAGCCCGAAAAAGATCACCAACGCTCTTTATACCAGTCAAATCACTTATATTGCGGAGCCAGGAGATTTGCCTCCTGCCAACACCTCTTCGAACCTATAGTTTGCCTTGGATGATCAGGTGCAGTAATTTGTACTTTTCTCCTCTAAGTACATGACCCAAGTAGGACACCTTTCGGATTTTAATATTAGTCAGCAACTCTCTATCAGCTTTGGCTCTTTGAAGAACCCTCGTGTTGCTGACCATATCCGTCCAGGGTATCCGTAACATTCTCCGGTGCATCCACATTTCGAATGCTTCCAGTCGGTTCATACTACCAACTTTGAGGGTCCATGATTTCACTCCATTAGTATATGGATAGTAATTATGAGAATTGTAATAGTAATGGTAATGATACTGGTAATTATAGTGATAATTATGGTGATATTTGTGGTAATTATAATGATTATTATAATTGTAATAATAATGATATGATAATTATAATGAAAATCTTTCAGCAAAGCATTGTCTTGTAGTTTATTTGTTTTGAAAAATTTCCTTACATTTTATTTTCTCTATTTACACTGGGAGTAAATCTGCAGTTGTATTATCTGCGTATTTATTATAATTAAATTTATTTTGTATTATTATTATTAAATAAACTAATACCTTATGATAGTGAGATATAGACGTCACGAATGAATGGAAATTGATTTGGAAAAACCCAGCTTGCAAGATGGAAGAATACCTGACAGATAACACCGATCATCCGGTAATTATTTTCAATTACAGAGATAAGGCCATGTACTGTACTTCACGTCGCAATTCAGGAGTTAGCAACCTGATACAGAATATCACTCACTTCATATTTTGCGTATGGGCCACACACTACGTGTTCTGCCTAGCCAGGACATACCGTCCGGTGTTAAAATAGCTTATCGTCGTTGTTGCTGTGCCTCTAAGTCGAGGATCCCCTCACCATTCCAACGTCAATTCAATTGGAAGGCGATGCTGGAGTGTTTTGTTTCTTTTTAAGTGAGAGAGTCGTTACACACCAGCAAACTCACACCGTTATATTCGATCTGATGACACACCGAAGTGAGACGATCGGATCACACCGGCATGTTGTGTTATTTTCTCTTTTTTCGATAGAATAAATATGACCGAAGTCATAGGTATCTTTATACCCTCTATTACAAGGCGAAAAAAAAATCGTCGTTATTAGTCGTGGATCGTCGGAAAAATCGTCGTTATTAGTCGTCTCGTAGTCGTGGATCCCCTCGCCATTCCAACGTTTATTCAGTTTGAAATCGATGCTGTACCGTGGAGTTTTTTTTTAGTGAGTGAACCGTTGTACGTCAGCTGGAAGACCCGTCCTTGCGTATGTTATTGAGAACAGTTCCTGCCGGCATAGTCTAGTGTAATTGTTAGGAACATTTAACGCTAATCTTTGTAGTAATGCTGGACACCTCCACAACTCTTTGAACGAATCTGGCAACGTGTATCACAAGCCAAATATTTCTTCGTACGCTTCGCTTCGTACGTTTACCAGCCAACGAGGAATCTCTTCTCTCCATACAGCTCTTCAATGAGACTCGTTGGAGTCATGCCAGAATCTCCGAGGATTGAGTGGCAACCATCCACTACTGATTCTACAGTATTTGTACCGGTGATGTACAATCTTGAAACATCTTCAGTAGGAATATCGCAATGGAATCTTGTTTCGAGGCTTCTATAGTTACACACCCTGAAAAGTTCGACATGGTGAGCATATTTTGGATAATTGTCTTTGGTTCTAAACCATAGATATGTTGTTTGACTTGTATTGTTTTGTTTCTATTATATACTGCTCACATGTCAATTTTAAATTCTATTTATTGTTATTTTTTAATGTTTGCATCATAAAGATCATTTGACCGTTAAAATAAATATATAAATTAATTAGCCAGGTGGGACGCCTAGACAAAAGAACAACCGGCGGTAAGTAATACACATCGAGCTTAAGAAAGAGACTGTCGGCCATAATCAGCTAACTTCGGCTTTGTAGAGCGTCGTCTCTGTCCCTAGAACGCTTGACAACGACTGACAAATCGAGACGGAACACGTGTATGAATGACAGAGACGATGCTGTACAAAGCCGAAGTTAGCCGATTATGGCCGACAGTCTCTTTCTTAAGCCCGATGTGTATAACTTACCGCCGGGTACTAGATTTTATTAAACTTAGTGTTTTGTAATTGAGTTTAAGAGTGGTGTGGTTTAAATTGGTGGGCTCTTCTGCATTTTGTTTATTATATCTGTAAACACAGTTAATAGCAAATTAATTAACCTGTTAGACGCATGGCGTGCTGATAAACAATTTGGATAACTGTATAACAGATAGGAAGATTTATCGAGAGACAAGCTAGCGACAAGTTACTTGTAGATATCAAAATACAAACGACTCATCAAAATATTTAAAATTGATAGACAATAAAGCCCATATCAATATAAGAGATAATCCCTCGCATTAGAGGAACACTGTAGTAAATAAACTGAATAAGATTGTCAGTCCATCCTGTGCATGGATGACGTATGTGCATGCATTGTGCTATTGTGTGCATGCACACAGTATTACAGCAAGCACACACCTGCAGGCAGATTAACACCTGAGCTGTGATACGTACATACATGGAATCTACAACTCCGATTACTTCACTGCCTACTCAGGTATTCCGCAGGGGTCTAATCTGGGACCTACCTTATTTCTTATTTTTATTAATGATATAGGGGTAGAGTTATAAAAAAATCAACGTTTCTTCTATTTCATGATGACCTCAAAATCTTTAAAAAAAATTGTTCTTATACCGACTGCTTAGACCTATAGTCAGATCTCAACAACGTTTGTAATTGGAGCCACAATAATAAATTATATTTCAATGTATCAAAGTGCAGAAGTATGTCGTATCATCGCTCACATGTCTTGAAATTCCATAGATATACACTAGAATCTACACCTATACCCCGCACAGATAATATTAAAGATCTGGGTGTCTTGTTCCACAGCAATCTCACATTTGGTCCTCACATAGAAGTTATGTGCAACTCAGCTTATAAAACTCTAGGATATGTTGTAATGCGAATCTCTAAGTCGTTTGAAAACCAATTGGTGCTCAAAACGTTGTTTAATTCATTGATCCGTAGCAAACTTTTTCAACAATTTTTCTTCTTTTTTAATGTCTTGTATATTATGTTTCAAAGTAATTGGGCTCAGTCTGTTTTGAAAAAATAAATAAATACAGGCAATCCCTTGCTATAGAGTAAGATTGTCAGTTGACCCTGTGGATGTATGGCGCCTGTGCATGCATTGTGCTATTGTATGCATGCACACAGTATTACGTCAAGCACAAATCTGTAGGCAGATCAACACCTGAACAGTGCTACATATGTTACATATATGCAATCCCTCGCTATAGAGTAATATTGTCAGTCCGTCGTGTGGATGAATGACGCTATTGTGTGCATACACACATCACTACAGAAAGCACGTACCAACAGGCAGATCAACACCTGAGCATTGCTAACATACCATACATACAGGCCATCCTTTGCTATAGAGTAAGATTGTCAGTACATCATATGGATGGATGACGCCTGCGCATGTATTGCTATATTGTCTGCATGTACATAGCACTACAGCAAGCACACACCAGGCAGATCAACACCTGAGCAGTGCTACATACATACAGGCCATCCCTCGCTATAGAGTAAGACTGTGAGTCCATCCTGTGGATGTATTGCTCTATTATGTGCATGCACACAGCACTACAACAAGCACACACCAGCAGGCAGATCAACACCTGAGCAGTGCTACATACATACAGGCAATCCCTCGCTGTAGAATAAGATTGTCAGTCCATCCTAAGCGTGTATTGCTCTATTGTGTGCATGCACACAGCACTACAGCAAGCACACACTAGCAGGGCAGATCAACACCTGAGCAGTACTACATACATACAGGCAATCCCTCGCTATAGAGTAAGATTGTCTGTCATTTTTTCCAAGAAATCCTGTCACTGCACTGCTACCACGTAATCGCTGCTTGCTTACATACGAGAATTTCGTCCTCCCAGCGCGCCTTTGGTCTTCTTTCAGGTCTAGTTTTGCCTATTAGGTACCACTAGATTATTTCATACGTCCTACGATGGTCCATTGTTCGGGTGACGTGCCCAGCTTACTTCCACGGGTACATCAACAAACAAAACTGTTACATCAACAAACGGGTACATCAACAAATAAAACTGCAGAATTTGGAGTACTGAAAATCCCAGGGAATTACGTCAGCATCAATTGCATCCCCAAAAATGCACTGTTTGGTGCGGTGTTATGGCTGAAAGAGTTATCGGCCCCTATTTCTTTGAAAATGAGGAAGGTCAGCCAGAAAGTTTCAACGGGGCCCCGCATAGGACAATGCTTGAAAATTTTTAACGCCCAGCGGTCGAAGATAATCAGGAGTTTTAGTTCCAACAGGATATGCACTGCCAGGGCGACGATGGCAGTGTGCGCAGTACAGTGATGTACAGTACCTGGCGGTTAGTAATACACATCGGGCTTAAGAAAGAGGCTGTCGGTCATAATCGGCTTTGAAGAGCGTCGTCTCTGTCTCTAGAACGCTTGACAAAGACTCACAAATCGTGACGGAACACGTGTATGAATGGCAGAGACGACGCTCTACACAGCCGAAGTTAGCCGATTATGACCGACAGTATCTTTCTTACGAGTAAGCCCGACGTGTATTACTTACCGTCGGGTACTGTACATCCTTCAGCCTTTCATGGGCCACCCGGTACAATTAAAATTAATTTGAAATTATCGTCGCATATAGAAAGCAGTATGTGTGTATCGGAACGCGAATCCGCTAAGTATATGAATAATACATAAATATTATTCATTTGATCATATCAGTTCGTTAAATGTCGCTGCGGGGTACGCAGAGATAACATAACAATATTATCTTTATCTATCATATCACTATATGCAAGCGACAGCGTGGCGATAATGCAATGTACAAGGTGCGATCTAAAATATTTTATAATATAATATTTTTTGGAGACGTTTACAAAAAATCTTGTTCTAGGAAAAATACATAATTCAACATATTTGAGATAAATTGTATTCTAGTTTAATTTTTTTCAAAAAGGGAGTGTAATTTAGCATATGCCAGATAAATCGTGTTCTAGTTACAATATTTAAAAAAATCGTGTGATATTAAGTATATTTAAAATAAATCGTGTTCTAGTGTCAATTTTTTCTCTCAAAATGCGTATATTTTAGTTTATTTAAAATAAATCGTTTACTGGTTTCGAGATTTTTCGATGTTTAGAATTTGTGTTCTAGATCTAAGATGTCTGAAAATTGCGTTATTATCACGAGATTTAAAAAAAAACCGTTCAAAATTTTAATTATAAAAAAATCTACTATCGTGTTGTTTAAAATAACATGTGTTCTAGTTCCTAGATGTTTGAACATTGTGTTCTAGTTCTAAGATGTCTGAAAATTGTGTTTTAATTACGAGATTTATAAAAATGGTTCTATCATTGTAATTATAAAAGAAAACTATATCTACTATCGAATTGTTTTAAAAAATGTTTTCTAGTTCCAAGTTTGAAAATTGCGTTCTAGTTACGAGATGTTTGAAAATTGTGTTCTAGTTCCGGGTTGTTTGAAAATTGTGTTCTAGTTACGAGATGTTTGAAAATTGTGTTCTAATTACGAGATGTTTGAAAATTGCGTTTTATTTACGAGATGTTTGAAAATTGTGTTCTATTTACGAGATGTTTGAAAATTGTGTTCTATTTACGAGATATTTGAAAATTGTGTTCTTGTTACGAGATGTTTAAAAATTGTGTTCTATTTACGAGATATTTGAAAATTGTGTTCTAGTTCCGAGTTGTTTGAAAATTGTGTTCTAGTTACGAGATGTTTAAAATTTGTGTTCTTGTTACGAGATGTTTAAAAATTGTGTTCTATTTACGAGATGTTTGAAAATTGTGTTCTAGTTCCGAGTTGTTTGAAAATTGTGTTCTAGTTACGAGACGTTCAAAAATTGTGTTCTAGTTACGAGATTTTATTTATATATCATTTTGTTCCAATTGCAAAAATAAAATAACTGTTGAATCTTAAAAACGAATGTTTTAGGAGTAGTTTTATGACGTTTGAGAATCTTGTTCATATTTTTAGGTAAGTATGATATAAAAAACATATATTATATGTTGTTTATAGTTAAGGCATTAACGTTGTGGAGGTTTAAAGACATTGTAATTTATTTTTAACAAACACTGTTTATTCCACTTTTTTATGACGGTATAACCCTACCGGTTTCAAGGCTTTCACATCATCTTCAGGGGAGTACAAACAAGACATGTTTGTACTCCCCTGAAGATGAGGTGAAAGCCTTGAAACCGGTAGGGTTATACCGTTATAAAAAAGTGGAATAAACAGTGTTTGTTAAAAATAAATTACATATATTATATAATTTTGAAACAAATAATAATCCCATAACGTTATGTTTTCACTTTCAAGATGTTATGAAACCGTGTTATAGTTACGGGGTTTTCAAATGTTTAGTTTTAATTTAACAAAAAAAATTACTTTTGAATAGTTTTAATTAAAATTAATATTCAATTTTTAAATATGTTTAAAAAATTCAGTTCGTGTTTCTAGATTTTTAATGTCTTGACCGCGTCCAATGAATGTTGCGTTTCGTCTTTCTTTATGTGGAACTTTTCCACTTATTGATCGATTGTTAAATTGTTTAACCCTTATAGGATTAGTGATACACGTTATGTCCCACCTTTCTTTGACGCTGTACTGCACAGTGGTATACGCAATGTACCACTTATTAAACCTCTCTCTATTGCTGCACGAACGCTCAGATTATGTACCACTTTGTATAATATAATACTTATGACTCATTTCCGCACAGCTGCAGGACTGGTCCTGTTCAAATTCATTTAGCTTCTAATTTTATTAACAGTTAGTTGTTCTTGGTGTGCCGACTTGTGCGTATAAAATAAAACGTTATATATTTGTATTAAATTTTAATAAATAATAGTTATGTTGTGATAAAATTGACTTCAGTAATTGTGGTAAATTTATATTTAAGTTAAAAATGTATTTTACTTGGATGTATTTCGGCATTATTTGGTGGTACATTAGAAATACCAGTGGAAATATGGACTAGTGGTACATAAGTTGTACCACCTCACCAGGAGTTCCTTGACCTACCGAGGAAGTGGAAATATGTTAATTTAGCATTTGTATGTATCATTTTTCAAACACATTAAAAAAATGAGAAACTTGACTTTTTATTTTTTTACAGCCTGAGTAAAAATAAGTGCCTGTAAGGGTTAAGCTTAATAAATAAAAAATTTTAAATTGTCTATAATTTTCAATTTTGAAAAATTAACTCAAATAATTGCATAATGTCTTGAATTTGGTCACACAAATCATCCTATTTTTAAGTGGATTGCAAATTTAAAAAAAAACATTACTTATGTGTTAATGTCAAATTCTATAATATATGTTGTGGATTTTTTTATCTCTGTATTAAAAAGTCAACTGACCGTTGTAATATATAATATAATTTTTTTTTTAAGAATATATGACTGAAGTCATAGATATCCTTAAAACCCTCGAACACTAGGCTGAAAAGGTGCCTGTGTCGTTCGAGGGGAGTAGCCCAGCGTGGGGTTCGAACTGACGACCTTCCACACAGAAGTCCTGCTCGTTACCGCACGGCCATGCACCTCAATTTGTAATAGTTATTTAAATAACTCTGGCGTCACTTTGTGGAACTTTATAATTAATATAAAATAAAAACACGGTTACTCTGTTTTATTGCACATTATTTATTGCAAATCACAATGCATTTTAGCACTCACTGTGTCATCATCAGGTGAATTAACAAGACACTGAAGTACGAGGGAAGGTCAATAAATGCACGAAATGAAATGAAAAAAATATATATATTTTCCCTTTTCAATATAGTCACCATTAACTCTAATACATTTTTTAGATCTTTCAATAAGCTTATTTATACACACGAAAAAAAATATATTTGCTTTTTTGTCCTCAAAAAAAGCCAAAATTTAAAAAAATCGTTTGTTAATATTGACTCGTATAATTGCATAATGACTTTAATTTGATGACAAAAATCATTCTAGTTTGGGTGGGTTGATTTCCTTTTGTTTAAAAAAAATGTTTTATTGTTCTTCAAACTTAAATAAAATGCGAGTTTAACGCTCGAAACGTTTAACAAAAAAGATCTGCATAATATTACTGCTAGGTTAAAAGGTTTTTACCGCCGAAGTCAAGAGAGATAAAAAATGAGTACAAGTTCCCGGCGGTAAGTAATACACATCGGGCTTAAAAAAGAGGCTGTTGGTCATAATTGGCTAACTTCGGCTTTGTAGAGCGTCGTCTCTGTCATTCATACACGTCGCGATTTGTCTGTCGTTGTCAAGCGTTCTAGGGACAGAGACAACGCTTTACAAAGTCGAAGTTAGCCGATTATGGCCGACAGTCTCTTTCTTAAGCCCGATGTGTAGGTATTATTTACCGCCGGGTACTGTACGTAATTTCGGTGTAGGTATATGAAATACGAGTAGTTAGTTTGTTTCTGAGTCGAGAATCACATCGCCATTTAAACGTCAATTCAGTTTAAAAGCGAATCTGCGCCGTGGAGTTTTTATTTAATTTTTTATCTCTCGTTCTTTTGTGGGTAAGCCGTCGCACACCAGCAAACCCACCGGCCACACCGCTGTACTGAATTCGATGGCACAAGGAAGCGAGACGATCAGAGCATGTCGGCATGTTTCCTTTTTCTTTTTTTTGAAGAGGCATGCAGGTTGTCCCGTAAGTAGTGAATCATACTTAGGGTGATGATAGATTGGGTCAAGACCTGACCTTATTCCTCTGGATTATTTTTACTGGGGTTGTCTACAAGTCAACTGCGTCAACTAGTGAATGCGGCAGCCCGTGAAATTTCGACGCTCAATTTGATATTTTTGAGGAGATGCCGAGCTTGCATCAGGACAGGAGGGCGACAATTCGAGCATCTCCTGTAAAATGTATTGAATAAAGCAATTTTTAACATTTTAATTTGTGTTTCATTCATCACTGCACCTCACAATAGAATATATTTGTAGAAGTATATGAAATAAATACGTGGTCTACAAAATAGTTGGTAAAACGCTTGTCTCCCAGCCTGGAGGTTGTAGGTTTCATTCCCGTTGAAACCCTTGATTTAAAAAAAAAGATTCTTTCTAGTCTGGTTTCACGTAAAGCCTCATTAACCCTTCTTGTCCTGTGATGTGTAACTAGTACGCATTGCTTCTAAAAACTTTAATATCTCTATAAATATAATAAATGCGGGGTTTAGATTTTAGGTATTCCTCCGTAATACATTTACGCATTGAATGAAAAAAATAATATTAATAATAATTATCACTTATCGGCCACATCAGAGATATTTTGTGAAAATCGGGAATAAATTCCCACCAATACAATCAAACGTGTGCCAGTGTGTGACGTAGGTATATTAATTCTAAAAACAGCTATGGGTGAGGAAGCGACGCTATTCACGTCTCGCTCTACTTCGGTGTATGGGAACGCAAGAAATAGAATCTCAGTTTGCTCGCTTCAGCAGCTCGCAGGCTTTCGTTTGAGGTGGTCGTTTCGCCCGTTTTGTGAACGTCGGCCGATGTTTTTTTTTATGTTTTCAGCAATTAAATTTTAATTATTATCACTTTTGACTTCAAATTTAATTGATTTAAGCGATTGGCTATGAATATTCTTATTTTTCCGATTTTAAATCGCTCATTTTTACATGTGTATTGAATACACAGCATCGGAACGCGCGGATTTTTTTTAGCACAGGAAGGGAAAGGTTAACATCTTTATGGTTGATTGGAAGATATTGCCACACGGCAAAAAGCCCTCAGGATGGTGCTGTATACAATGAAAGTGTAATACAATGTCGCCAGACTTTCCTGTCACATCCTTCGCCTTTTCTACACCCATACACCTTCTCATACAAACCCGACGATTTATCTGACTTCATATATTTCCTTCTTTCAAAATATAATTCCATTGATCCAAGAATACTTTTCTTGATCTTCCCCTACCACGCGTTTCACTCACATTTGCACTATATATTTGTTTTCTTAATCTTTATTCATTAATTCGTTCTTCACAAATCACACCCACTCATTTCTCACTTCACCTTCTTTAAAAATCTGGTTCACTTGATCCAGGTACATTTTCCTCGGTCTACCTCTTTCCTACACGCTCACTTTGCATTTCTGACTTACATACTAGCTTAGTAATTCTTTCGTCATTCATTATTTCCACATGTACAAACCATTTTAAAACTCTTTTCTTTAACTTACTTAAAACATTAATTTTATCCATGGATTCATTTACGACGTCTTCATTCCACCATCTTTCAAACATTGACACTCCACTATTTTTCCTTTGTACAAGCATCTCCGCAGCATTAATCTTAGTCTTTTCCTCCTTCTGCCAAGTCTAAGTTTCACTTCCATACATCAAGGTGGGCAATTACACAATATTATGTAGTGTCATTTTTGCTACTGTTGATATTGCACGGTCGGTGTATATAATATTGAGTATTCCGTTTACCTTGTTTCCTTTCACTCCCCTTCTTTCAATGCCTTGACCAACTCGCCCATCACACGTAAATAAATATACTGCCCAGATAATACGAGTACTCGTACAACCCATTAACATGCTTCAGTTTTTCTGAGTTAACCTTACATTACACACACTTTTTCCCACACTTCTTTCTATAACCATAGCCTTTGATTTCGCTACATTCATTTTCAAACCTTTTACTATAGTTCGGAAATTTTAGGATGAGTCCTGTGACAGCTCACAAATTTGCCTCAATACAACCTTATGTAATGTATTTACCTAAATAACTTTCTATTTATTAGAATTGAGGCTTATATTAAAGTTGATAAAATAATTAAAATTATTGAACATCGTTACAAGGTTGTATAGTATTGGGGCAAATTTGTGAGCTGTCACAGGACTCATCCTAGAATTTCCGAACTATAGACATCTCTCATATAGATCATTTAGTTGTCTTAACCATAGGGCTATGGGCCATAGCCCTAGGGCTCCACGCGTATACGAACATGACTTCCGTGGTCCAGTTAAAAAGACAAGTGATTTGGCACATGGCTACGCTCGCTAAGTTGTACTGTATACAACGAAAGTGTAATATAATACAGTACAATGGGGTACAGAATTCAACGAATGCAAAAGGGGGAAAAATTGAGGCAGTGGATCGGAGCGTGGTTGTTATTGCGACAGAAGTTTAAGTGCTTGGGATTGCAGAAGGGATGACTACAATATTGTCTATAACATTGAGTGTTCCGTTTACCTGGTTTCCTGTCGCTACCCTTCTTTCAATGTCTTTGTCAACTTGTCCATCACAGTGCCTGATAACAGAATCCATCAACCAGTTTTTCTAAGCTAACCCATTTTAACTATTTTCATCAATGATGTCTTCATTCTATATTCTTTCATACATTGACACTCCACATTTTAAAAAAATAATAAAATTGAGCCATTAAAAAACGATTTTTAGGGATTTAAAACGAGGTAACAGGATCAGGAGCACATAACATGCGAGGAGGCATCCGAGAGCTCCCTTTACAGGCAAATGAGGAAGCTACTCGATGTGTGTGGTTGCTTAGAACATTTATTTTATTTTCAATCTGATTCCTTAACACACTGTAATCTCGGCATACCAACCCACATTCATCAAAAACGCGCCAAAACCGTCTTAAACATATATATACACAAAACGCATATTCCTAAATAATACTCGTTCAAATTTGGTTAAATTTTGCTTATCTACATTCAATAAAAACACAAATAAAATTCTTTAAAACTAAATCACAATTATTTTATACATACAAAAAACAACCTTAAACTTATTATTAATAAGGTATATATTTATTTACCTCTATTCAGCATTCTTGGTCGTTGTTTGATTGTAGGTGTCCAATAAAAACACAAATAAAATTGTACCACTTAACTGCGGAGCCGTAAACCGGTTACAGACACTTCAACCTAATGACTTCTCCTCAGATTTTCTACCGTCTCTTTCTGGCGCGAGATCAAAGTGTGAGTACGAGATCTTGCGTGAACGAGATGCCTACAGACACTTGAACACTTTTAAAGCGACCCCAAATATTGAAAATAAAGGCATGATACTCTCCCCCGCGCTGTCTCGCTCGCACTAGCACTGTGGGATGATGAAGAGGGAATGAGATGGGCGGTAATTTGGTATGTGATACAAGATATACAGAAGGAAATTGCAATCGTTGTTTCTCAAACTTTTAATAATTTGAAAATATATTAAAAGTTTTTTTTTCATTCATTCAACCATTCATTGATAGTCCCTTCAACTTATCTGAATTGGTGGACATACATACAAAACATCATGTCATTTCCCTTTTGGGGTATGCAGAGAGGACAAAACACCAGACTTTCTTAACTCGATACACATCCTTAACACTTGCCACCCTATGATGGATAGTGAGTGACCAGGGCTTACATAATAAAATAATTTTATAGCTAATTACAAAAAACAACCTAGCAGATTTTGCATAATTTTAATTTAAAACATACATTTTTCACTGGATGCTGAGCGTCCAGCACAGTGGCTGGCGGAATTGTTTAGCACAGTAAGGCAAGTGTTAATCTCTTCCACACCCATACACCTTTACATACAACCTCTACGATTTATCTGACTTTCTACATTTCCTTTTTTCAGAATATCACTCACTTATTCCAACCATACTTTATTTGATCTGCCTCTCATACGCAAACACAGACACAAACAAGACAACGAGTCTTGTTTGTATTGCCTGATGATAAGACGAAAATCTTGAAACCAGTAGAGCTATACTCATTTTGAGTGGAATAAACGGTGTTTGACTAAACAAAATACAACGTTTTTTAACCTCCACAATACTAATGCCTTAACCATAAATAATATAAATATTAAAAATGAGGCATTGACAGATACTTACCATCAAAAAGCACACCAAGTCCATTATTTTTAATCCTGATCACCAACAAACAAGCCATCAAAAGTTTCCAGCTCGTTGTTCCTTATGTTCCGTCCAGATGATTGAGACTGGTAGCGTTGAACATGCCTTAACTATGAATAATTTATGTCTTGAAATGATATTTTATAGCAAAAAACTGTAAGAAAACTCGTCTATCAAAAAATAAAAAAAACGTTTGTTCTTGCGTCCGTGTGTAACAGTGAGTGCTGTCATAGTTACAGTTGAATGGTTTTTATTTATTGATTAATGTCGTGTTGCATGACCGCGCAATAGCAGACTGCACTTCCGTGCGGAAAGTTACCGGTTCGAATCTTGTGCTGTGATACTCTCCTCGAATGACACAGGTATTTTTTCCGCCATTATTTGGTGTTGTAAGGATAGCTATGACCTCGTTCATATTTATTCATTAAAAACACGGAAAATAAATAGGAAAACATTCCATTGTGCTCCGATAGTCTCACTTCGGTTTGCCATCAGATCTAGTACAGCGGTGTCGTCGGTGAGTTTGCTGGTGTGCAACGGCACCCTCAATTAAAAAAAAATAATTTACTGCATAGCTTCGCTTTCCAACTTACTTGATGTAGAATAAAGGTTTTCAGTCTAGTTTAACTTAATGCCTCGTAAACCTCTTTCTTGTTGGTCGGAAAGGATTGCCTCATAGCTATAATTACACTGTTTAACCGTGTGTGTCCTCATAAAGACGTATTTCATGATCCTTCAGGAAACATGTCTTGAATTTAGTTTAGTACTTGAAATAATTTAATCTTTTTATTGTATATAATCTAACAGGCTAATTACACATATATTTGCAATATATTTGTTTTGTTTCCTTTCATAATTTATTCTTTCCACTTGACAAAAATATCTCCGAGTTCTCTTATTTATTTTATATATCACATCAACTGAAATTTTGAGACGAGAAAACTGCTGTAGTATTAAGATTCTGATGTCGCGTATACGTCAGCATTAGTCTGGACACGTGGCTCGCATGCTTGAGTAAATATACCCAAGAAATATTATATAAGGACGTACTTAATGAGACGCTTAAAAACCTTAATGTTTAGCACAACTGGGAGTAAACATCATCAGATATAACCAAATGGCGTGGAACTGATGCTAATTATCAGATATCCAATAGACAAAGAAGACGCAGATAAGCTATTGCCAATACTGAAGATCCTTGTCCTAGATGCAGCAGGATATATCACAAATTGGTTTACGTAACCATCTCCGGTGGCACCAACGTCATGCATCCTGATCCCCCACTATGTATTGTCTTCTATTATTCTCGCCACTGGTAATGGGCATTCAGATTCAACACATTCACTAACTCACAAGCATTTTATTTCACATTCCCACTGGATCCACAATATAGTTCAATACCGAAAATTGCTATTGTGATTTCAAAATTGACTCCTCTGTAATTCGCCTTGCAAAGACTTGGAAAAGAGTTTGGCAAACAATTTAGATATTTTTAATATAAGTTTATATAGTTTTCCCCAGAATATCACAACAATATTTAGAAATAGTTATTAACTTTGTGCCCTCCTTTATTAATATAAATAACCTAGTATAAACGAAACATTAAGGACAATACTTTGCCTCTGGAGTTGAGTAGCCCTGCATCAACATGTGGAAGGTTTCGATTCTACAAAGTAAATTGCATCTCGTTCTAGAAGTGAGCCCATGTTTTTTCTATATCTCAAGATCTATCCATAAAATTCGCCAAAAATTAAATTCTTTTTGTTCTATGTAAGCGTTGTTCCACTAAAAACAAATCTAAGTTCTTTACCACTATAAAATATGTCTTCGACAATAACGTTAGTCTACTTGGTAATATTTTGTGATATACTCGTACATATAGTACATACGGTATATTGAACTTAAATATACGTAGAAATATTAAATAATTTTAAACAATACTTTGTAATTTATTATTACTACTGCTTTATTATACATGTTAATTAAGATAAAGTTTTGTATTATTTGTCAATAATTTTAAGTACTTGTATAACCTGTCACATGTTCATTTGTATATAAAAGACACTGTTGTGTCGTTAATTAAATAAATCAATAAATGATCCTTGAACTCCCATTCATCCGTTATCACTAAAATAAATAGATTTAAGTTTTTTGATAGCAATACATTATGCAGCGGCGGCTGGTCTGGAGGCGCGCTGGTGCGCTGAACCGGAGAAATAATTCGCAACAATTAAATGATATATTCGCAAACATGACTTGCAGAATGTTAAATATTTGTATAGATTAAATATTTATATGAATACTGACAAATAGTACGTGTATTTTTATTTACGTGAAAATTAAAAAAATATTCCTTTCAAATAGACCGGCCAAGTTTGCCAATACTACCGGAGCGATCTCCAATACGCACCGGACTGAAACGCTAATTCATATAGGGCAGATAGAGACATACAGTAAACCGTGAGACAGCGATATTTCATATTCGCTCAGCATCTTGAGGTGCGTTCGTGCTCAGCGCACCAGCGCACCTCGGGTATGTTCATATAGAAATACATTCCGAAATCGCACGTATATCTCAAGATAAATAACAGAAAATACATTTAAGAGAAAAGCTATCAAAAGGTCTGGGCTCATCTCATAATACCTCGTCGTCCGAGTTACATTCAGTATAGGGTGAGCCCGGCCGCTAGGACATCGGATGCTTTTCAGCTTGCACACCATTCTATCTAATATTGTCACCCCATATATTCTTCTAGAACACGCATTTCTACAGCATTTATTCGTCATCTATTAGTTTATTTCCATGTTCACGTTTCACTCACATACATAAAAATGGCTCAAAGTGAACTTTCATATTTTTACTAAACTCAGAAATTTAACTCTG
This sequence comes from Odontocerum albicorne, assembly GCA_949825065.1. Classification (NCBI taxonomy): domain Eukaryota; kingdom Metazoa; phylum Arthropoda; class Insecta; order Trichoptera; family Odontoceridae; genus Odontocerum; species Odontocerum albicorne. The sequence continues at coordinate 7,979,076 of OX463867.1, forward strand.
AAAGGGAAAACGGCGTGATGAAATAAATGTATATATGCGTTTTTTGCAGCACTGTAGAGTGAAAGTTTGAGAAAGTGAGGCGCGATGGTTGAGAGCGCGCTGTTGCTTCCAGGGGGAGGGGCTTGCTCCCCGCCACTGCGCGCCCCGCCACTGCCGGAAGCGGTAGTGGGGGGCGGAGAGGGGCGGTGCATCCCCCATTAGCCATGGACACATTCCCTACAGTAGCAACTGCATTTTATCTTAAAAAATCAATGATATTTTATTTAATATTCAAGTTTTTTTATTCACTAAATCTAGGTTTATTGAAAGCAACATAGTATGTACGAGTACATTGTAATTTGTTTAAACTGATAGGGTTATACCTTTACAAAAAGTAGAATAAACAGTGTTTGATAAAACAAATTATAATGTCTTCAAACCTCCACAACGTTAATGCCTTAACTATAAACAATATAGTATGTATTTATACATATTTAAATACATTCCAAAATCGCATTCACTCGCATGTCTCAAAATGTCAAAGCAGAAAATACATTTGAAAGGGAAGGTATCAAAAGATCTGGGCTCATCTCGTAACATCCTCCCGGCCGAGATATACCCCACCAATATAGGGCGAGCCTTGCCGCTAGGACACCTGTTGTTTTTCAGCCCATACCCTCAAATATGTGTGTAAATAGGGAAATCTGGTACTATGTTAAGTCTGCCTTTCCTAGTAAGGAAACGGCGTGATTGTTGTATGCATCATATGTAATATAGGTACGTAGTTTTGAAGAAGAAATCGTAAAAAAGAGTGGTTTAAGAAGGTTTATGGATGTAACATATCGATCAATAAGTCCCGCGATTAACTAATAAAACAACATTTGTTTGCCAAAATTCTTCTTTATTCATCAACATAGTCTCCTTCAAGAGCGATACATTCATTCCAACGCTTTCCTAACTTTTCTATGCCAGCCGTGTAGAACGATTTATCTTTGGTTTCAAAATAGGCGTTAGTTTCGGCAATCACTTCTTCATTGGAGCCAAATCTCTTTCCCTGGAGTATCTTTTTGAGGTCTGCGAACAGCCAATAGTCGCTGAGGGCCAAATCTGGAGAATACGGTGGGTGCGGAAGCTAACTGAGAATGGTATGGATTTGTTATTAGAGGCGCTATTATCTGTTGGTTAGTCCCGTGACTTATTGATCGATGTGTTAAAATATATGAAGGATGTGTGTCGAGATAGAAAAGTCTGGTGCTCTATATTATTTGCCTACCCCGACAGGGATATGGCGTGATAAAAATCAACCATTATTTATTTAACACTTTTATTACAAATTCAATCTAGTGGGATTATTGCCAGGTGGCAATCCCTCCCAACCAACCAGACAAAAGTAAATGAAGCAAGTTACATGGTCGCAAAAACATTCAAATGACTATCCATCACCACGAAATCCATGAACACATACTTGAGCATATGCACACAAACCTCATGAAGACGGACAATCACCCGAACATTCCTTTTCATATAAAGTGAGATATCATCAATCAAAGGAAAAGGAAGGGATGGTGGAGAGGAAAGGAAAAATTAGGAATGAAACACGTTATATTACTGACTAGAAATTAAGAGTTTTTCAGTCGCTTCTTAAAGCATGCCAAGGACGGAGTGAGTCTAACATTGGTTTGTAACTGGTTCCAGAGTCTCACTGCATGGACTACTAGATACGAGTACATGCATACTTCCTAAGCATTCTAAATAACCATACATCTTCTCATACATTTCCATTTCTGGTAATTCTTAGATTTCCGTTTTAAAAAAAATCTTTCACTTGGTCTACCCATACACTTTTTAATTACCATCAACAACGACTTCCATTCATTTTCGAATTATAAATTATTTAACCGTTAAATATGTCCAAGCCATCTCAACACACCTACAATTAATTGTTTACCCTATTTTACACATCTGTTTTAAGTTTTAAAACCGATGTGTAAAATAGGTTTTAATTTTACATTTACCCTTAATCCTATTCTGTTATACATCGACACACTACATATTTTACACATAGTGCACGTATTTACTTGCCCATTTACTTTATTTTCCAGCTTGGTCCGAGAGAATGATATTTGAAGATGAAGAAAAGTACTCTCAGATGGTTTGGGCGTATGGAACGTATACGTGAAGAAAGAGGGCGTGTACAACGTATACATAACATAACAAATATGTATATATATTATCACACCATTTACTGTCGAAATAGGCAAAGAATACAGCACCATACTTTCCTATCTTGACACACATTCTTAGCATTTTCTACATACATACCTACACCTTCTCATACAACTTATTCGATTTATTTGACTTTCTTCTACGTTTCCTTCATTCAAAATATCACTCATTTGATCCAACCATGTCCTTTCTCTCAAACGTCGTTCACTCAAATTAGTACTTTATACCTACCCGTTTTGTTATCCGTTTTTCTTCATTCGTTTGTTTCTAAACCATCTCAGCATGCTCTTCTTCGTCTTACTTTAAACATCAGCCTTAAGTTCACATTTATCCCTTATCATTTCATTCCGAATTCTGTCATACATTGTCACTCCGTGTATTCTTCTTAATACACGCATTTCTACAGTATTTATTCGGCTTCGCTCTGTCTATTTCCAACTCAAAGGTTCACTTCTATACATCAAAGTTGGCACTAAAATACTATTGTAGGCACTAAAATATCATTTTAGCAGATTTTGATACTGTCAGGTTTGAGTGATAGGTATACGTGTATGTTTGATACTGCCAGGTTTGAGTGATAGGTATACGTGTATGTTTGATACTGCCAGGTTTGAGTGATAGGTATACGTGTATGTTTGAGTGCTCCGTTGACGATGGATTGTCAACTCGGCAAATAAATGAACAGGTGAATGTACGAGTATGTATACCATACATACATAAAATCATCACGCTTTTTCTCTGTCGAGGTAGGCAGAGAGGACAGAGTAAATCCATATACATTCAATCTCCACGATTTTTGTAACTTTTATGTTTTCTTCGTTTAAAATAATCACTTAATCCAACCATACTTTCCTTGGTTTCCCTGTCTCATTCCTTAGACTCATATTTATACTATATAGGTATTTAAGAAAAATACTCAGATAGTTTGGGCATGTAGAACGAATGAGTGAAGAAATACTTATAAAATAAATATATATTACAATGTGAGTGAAAGGCGTGAGAGAGAGGAAGACTAAGGAAAGTATGGCTGGATCAAGTGAATATTTTGAAAGAAGGACACGTAAAATGTCAGAAAAGTCGTAGAGGTTGTTTGTGTGTATGAACGTGCTCTATCCTCACTGCCTACACGGACAGGGATGTGGCTTGATGGTATTATGAATGTTTATTTACATATTTGGAATTTTCAATTTATTTGAAATTTTTTCCTAAGAGCAAGTATAACCTATTTTGCCCTGTTATGGTATATCCCAAATAATGGGTATAAAGTTGGGATTTGATATCAAGTGATTAAGCTATGTTATAAACAGATTTATATCGAGACTTCTGTTTTAACAGTTTGTTGCATACAGGAATACCCACAGTGGCCCACTACTGGCACCCCACTTTTTGCGCCCCACCTACTTACTATCTATCCACTTTTCACTAAATACAATATAGAGTACAGAATAAAGCAGGGCTCCGTAACCAGCAATTGGGGAAACTAGAAGCCTTTTTTAAATTAATAAGACATTATATCTTATAAAGATAGTAATATTAATAGAATGACAATTACTAGATCGTTAAGAGCAGTGGATTTCAACCACCGGTTTGCAGAAATTTCTTGCCGGTTTGCGAACAAGTTATTGCCGCTTAATACTCGTATGTGGTACGCTGGCATAGTTGGAATTTCGTTTGAAAAATGTAGTCAAGTCAGTGCGAAAGGGGAATACAAATGCGAATAAACCAAAAAATCAAAATTGAATATACCCCAAGCACAATGAAAAGTAAAAATCGTCCCCACAACACTCAGTGTTTCAAGACGCCAATATATAATCTTCAATCAACTTGAATCGTCCCCACGGGCCACAACACTCAATATTTCAAAACACCAATATACTCGTATGTATAATCTTCAATCAACTTGAATCGACTTGATAAAAAAAAAACAGAAAAAATACAAAGCATTGAAAAATATATTAAAAACCAAACATAAAGGACGGAATTGGACAGGTGGAACTTCACAAATTTCTTTCAGCGTGTGGAAAAAATCACAAAAATAGAATAAAAAAACACGATTAAAAAATTGTTCAAAAAACACGCGAAAATCATTGTCAAGGCTTGGAAACCTTTATTTTTTATTTAAATCTGTATATCAGCGGGAATCGAGCCCGTAACCTCGGGGTCTGAAAACAGATATCTTATCAACTAAGCAAAGGAGGTCGTCAATTAAATTATTATCTAAAAAAATAATAGATAACGAGGTAGAATTTGACACAATTTTGAACTCAATAAATATGTATGACAATTATTAAATATTATATATATAAATGCCTGAAACTCACTGAAAACTAAATTATTTATTTATTTATTTAATTAACGACACAACAGTGTCTTTATATACAAATGAACATGTGACAGGTTATACAAGTACTTAAAATTATTGACAAAAAATACAAAACTTTATCTTAAACTAACATGAAGATACAAAAAGCAGTAGTAATAATAAATTACAGTCATTGTTTTAAAATTATTTAATAATTAATTATATGTATATTTAAGTTCAATATATGTTATGTATGTATACCACAAAATATTACCAAACTTCACCAAGCAGACTTACTAATTGTCGAAGACTTATTTTATTGAGGTAATGAACTGAGATTTGTTTTTATTGGAATAACGCTTACATAGAACAAATATTGGATTTTTTGAGAATTTGATGGATAGATCTTGAGATATAGAAAACACATTGGCTCACTTATAGAACGAGATGGAAGTTGCTTTGCAGAATCAAAACCTTCCACATGTTGATGCTGGGTTACTCAACTCCAGAGGCAAAATATTGTCCTTAATGTTTCGTTTTTTACTAGGTTATTTATATTAATAAAGGAGAGCACAAAGTTAGTAGCTATTTTAAAATATTGTTGTAATACAAAATAAGATAACAAATCAATACAGTTTTTTGCTGAAAACATTAAATCTTTCTAAAAAAATCCATATTTAATGAAAAATGTTTAGCAGACCTTTACATGTGAAGGGTAACTGGTACAGTATTCGGGCCGCGATATCTCGGGTCTGTCAGGGTAACTCCGGCAGTCGTTGCCACAGCGTCGGGTTGGCAGTACGTATATCCGTTAATACCTGTCGTAAAGTGATTTGCACCCTTTTCGCGATCTCTTTACATCTGTCTAACTATACCGTCGATTTGTGACAGAAGTTTCATGAAAAAAAATTATACTTGTGGTAAAAATCAATAACGTTTAATTTAATGTTAATCAATTTTGACCAATAGTTCTATGCGGATTTTTATAATGGACATTCACATATTACACTATTGCCCTGTTATTGTAGGCAGAGAAGATAGAGTGCCAAACTTTCCTATCTCGACACACACATCTTGTCTCTTCAATATCTATACACTTTCTTACACAAATCCTAAGATGTCTCTAACTTTCAACATTTCATTCCTTATCTTCACGTTCTTCATTTCCACACCATCTCAGTGATCTTCTTCGTCTTTCTCAACACATTAATAATTTTTAAGTTCACATTCATCCCTTATCCCTTTATTGTGTTTTCTATCATACATTATCATACATTGATGACCTCCGTAGCATAGTGATAACATTCGTGACTTACATCTGGTGACTTTGGGTTCAATTTCCGATGGTATCAAAGAAAAGTGAGACAGTCTGGTTAAATAGTACGGTCTATTAACATAACTCGCGCTCCATGATCGAAAGTGTTGCCAACACGTTCAATGACGAACCACTAGTTCCGTACCTACTCCTGAGGTTCTAAACCTGAAGACACACTAAGTGACGTCGAAGATAATATTGTCTCCCTGCCACGCCCTTCAATATGTGTCAAACACTTATTCGGTACTCATAATTTATTCGACTTTTATCAGTCTTTTCCACGTCCACAATTTCACTTCCAGATATCAAATTTGGCATCAATATGTATATTATTGTTGACTATCAGATTTTGATACTCTCACGTTGGAGTATATATATTTTAGTGCCCCATTGACTTTATTTCCTATCGCTACACGCTTTTCGATATCCCTCTAAATTTTCCGTTACCTTAGAAAATTATCGTTATTAAAAATTATAAAAGTGTCTCAATACTAATTTAAATGTTAAGTTTTTTGATCAATAGTTCTTCGTGTATTATTATCGAGCTGTGTGGCCTAGTCGGTAAGATGGCAGTCTTTTGACCTGGGGGTTGTGAGTTCGATTGCCATTAGAACACATATTTAAAAAAAAAAGGATTCCAGCCTGGTTTTCACTTAAGGCCTGTTTAACATTTTATTGGTTGATTGGAAAAGGTTGCTACGTATGTACATGGTTGTACGGCACACAGCAAAAGTGTAAAAATAAATATAAAAAAAAACAACAGACCGTATCCGCTGTAGGGTTGGCAGAAATGACAGAATTCCACCCTTTTCCATTCAGATGCAGA